>JBBPBX010000649.1:0-31247 GCA_038048925.1 Garcialebias charrua
TTTGCAGATTTAATCATAGATGTGTCTGAAGAAAATGTATTTTTTTACACTAATCATTTAAAAAATTATAAATGTGGGAGTGGTGGCACAGAGGTTAAGAAGGTGCACTTGTGATCGGAAGGTCGCCGGTTCAAGCCCCGGTACCGACAACATCAAAGATGTGGGTGTGATAAGTGAAGCGGTCACACTTGTCTCCACCCTCATCTGCCCCACTCTGGGCCCTTGAGCAAGGCCCTTAACCCACACCATCTGCTCCCCCGGGAACCCTAGATATCAGCTCTCTGCTCCACACAGAGGGCTGTGGTTGCTCGGTGGTCTGTGGTTGTGTCAGGAAGGGCATCCGGCGTAAAAACAACTGCCAAATCTTCATGCGACCAGTTCGCTGTGGCGACCCCTAACGCAGGGAATAAAGCCGAAAGAAAAAAAAAAAAAAAAAAAAAAAAAAAAAATTATAAATGGCGTTTCTAAAGTCAGTAAAAGAGTCTTGCAAAACAATGAAAATTTCCAAAATGACTGACATTCGGATTATCTATTGTTAGTCAATACTTCCCAATTTTGATGACAAAATTTGCAGCTACAGTTTTGCACCTGCATCCTGCACAGTTGAGACATAACGACACAAAGCAACACACTTGTGGCGCTGTGGTGATGTCTGCAACAATTTACTGTACATCACCAGTTGCACCTTTTGTCCAAAACACACACATGCAGCCCCCCCCCCACACACACACACACACACTGCTGATCTAGTTCATGTTACTGTGTTCATTTGTACTCATCTGCTCACACAGACTCATGTTTGTGCTGCTTTTCGGCCTAATGTTTTTATACTATTAGTGCTAAGCATATTTTTAGTTAACGTTTTCTTAGTTCATGTCTTAGATTTTATTACTAGGGATGCACAATATTATCAGCATGGTATCGGCTGATATTAGCGATATTAGCAAAATATCAGATACAGTATTGACCATTCCATGAAAATAACTCCCCGATATAAAAGGTGCTGTTTTTTATATATACAGTATATTACATATTTATGTAGTGTTACATCATTTTCAGCCCCCATTTTGGCATTAGTAGCAGATCAAATTGACAAAGACCATTCAGAATAATGTAGTATGGTACAGTATTTTAATTCCACAGCAGAGTTAGCATGTAGGTAATCTCTCTAAGGTCTAGGGGAAAAAATATTGGAATTGGTATCGTGTTATTGGCCAAATAAGCTTTAACATATCGGCATATCGGCCAAAAATCCAATACTGTGCATCCCTATTTTTATTTTACATTTTATTGTTGGATGTAACTGGGACCCTGTGTACACAATTTCATTCCACCACCACATGTACCACATGTAGTGCGAATGACAAATAAAGAAACTCTGATTCTGACTGACAAAGTGAAACTATACAAGCTACCCAAATAGAAAAAAAAATATTTTATCCCAGTCAAGATGGTGACATCTAAACCAGTATTGCAGCAGAAATCCAACACTGAACATCCGCACATAAATGGAAAAACAAACAAAAAATACTCAATGAAAAAACTATTGAACGAAGGGTACACGGACCTTAATGGCTTACATTTGTGCACCTGCCCTGAACTCATGGTTAACTCAGAAGCTATAGTATAGCCCTTATGATAAAGATAAAGTTTAATTACAGTATACTGTCCCATAATAAGTTAGAAGAGTTAGAGTTAAAAGCTAATTACGCCACTGATTCATCTTCTTCTACAGCATATCTGTGGTCAGGTCACAGAAGTAAGATGTTCAGGGAGGCAACCCAGATATGTCACTCCCCAACACCTAAGGGATCCCAAGGTGTCCCAAGGCCAGAGACAATATATGATCCCTCCAACAAGTTCTGGGTCTGCTCTGTGGTGCCCTCCAAGTGGAGTGTGTCTGGAAAACCTTTGCAATTAGCATCCAGGGGGCATACTACTAAGCTGACTTGTTTAGATGTGAAGGAGCAGCAGCTCTACTCAGAGCTCCCCCTGGACGATGGCGTTCCTTACCCCATTTCTAAAGCTGAGGCCAGCCACCCTACAAAAAAAAGCTCAATTCATCTGCTTGTTTCCTGTTCTTTTAGTCATGATCATATGAGGGTGGAAATATAGATGGAGCAGTAAGTTGATAGCTTTGCCTTTCAGCTCAGGTTTTTCTCCATCACGACAGACCAAAGCAACGCTCTCATTACTGATGATGAGGCCCCTGGTCTGTCGATTTGTCTCAGATATCTCAGACAGGTTATATTAGATTTGGAGCATCAATCTTGTCTTCTAAAAAGCACTTTAATAATGAGATTGTGCACAATATGTTTCTATTTAGTACCAAGATCCTCAGTCAGGAACAGAAAGCACATTACTGAATACTGTATAAAATAAAAAAATAAGTGAATTTCTTTATGACCAAGAAAATCAGCTTTAGTGCCATCCATCCATCCATCCATTTTCGTCCGCTTATCCGGGGTCGGGTCGCGGGGGTAGCAGCCTAAGTAGGGAGGCCCAGACTTCCCTCTCCCCAGCCACATGGAGCAGCTCCTCTGGGGGAATCCCAAGGCGTTCCCAGGCCAGCCGAGAAACATAGTCCCTCCAGCGTGTCCTGGGTCTTCCTCTGGGTCTCCTCCCGGTGGGACATGCCCGGAACACCTCACCAGGGAGGCGTCCAGGAGGCATCCTAACCAGATGCCCGAGCCACCTCAACTGGCTCCTCTCGATGTGGAGAAGCAGCGGCTCTACTCCGAGTCCCTCCCGGATGACTGAGCTTCTCACCCTATCTCTAAGGGAGAGTCCAGACACCCTGCGGAGAAAACTCATTTCAGCCGCTTGTATCCGAGATCTTGTTCTTTCGGTCACAACCCAAAGCTCATGACCATAGATGAGGGTGGGAACGTAGATCGATCGGTAAATTGAGAGCTTTGCCTTTTGACTCAGCTCTCTCTTCACCACGACAGACCGGTACAGCGCCCGCTTCACTGCGGACGCTGCACCTATCCGCCTATCGATCTCACGCTCCAGTTTTCCCTCATTCGTGAACAAGACCCCGAGATACTTAAACTCCTCCACTTGGGGCAGGACCTCCTCCCCGACCCGGAGAGGGCATGCTACCCTTTTCCGGCTCAAGACCATGGCCTCGGATTTGGAGGAACTGATCCTCATCCCGGCCGCATCACACTCGGCTGCAAACCGCTCCAGCGAAAGCTGTAGATCACGATCTGATGAAGCCAATAGGACCACATCATCTGCAAAAAACAGAGAAGCGATTCTAAGGCCACCAAAACGGATCCTCTCAACACCTTGGCTGCGCCTAGAAATTCTGTCCATAAAAGTTATGAACAGAATCGGTGACAAAGGGCAACCTTGGCGGAGTCCAACTCTCACCGGAAACGAGCCTGACTTACTGCCGGCAATGCGGACCAAGCTCTGACACCGGTCGTACAGGGACCTAACAGCCCATATCAATGGGCCTGGTACCCCATACTCCCGGAGTACCCCCCACAGAACCCCCCGAGGGACGTGGTCGAATGCCTTCTCCAAGTCCACAAAGCACATGTAAACTGGTTGGGCAAACTCCCACGCACCCTCCAGGACCCTGTTGAGGGTGTAGAGCTGGTCCAGTGTTCCACGACCAGGACGAAAACCACACTGCTCCTCCTGAATCCGAGGTTCGACTATCCGACGGACCCTCCTCTCCAGAACCCCTGAATAGACCTTACCAGGGAGGCTTAAGAGCTTTTGTGCCAATGAGTTGTAAAATGGTTATTTAAGCAAAAGTGTGAAGTCTTTGCTTGACTGATATTGCATTAAGCAATAAGAGAAGCCATGACTTGACTATACAGGGTCATCAGTTAACTAGTGAACATTTTCTTTTATTCAAATTCACTTTTCCTATTGACGTTCACTTCTCGCCTCACCTATACAGTAGCTTGCAAAGCACCTTACCATTCTGGACTTTAACTTAGCGGCAAGTCAGAAAATAGTTGCATCCGTTACACAAAACAACAGTTCAGTAATGTGATCCACATCTGTCAGAGCACTTTGCCCAGACATTCTTTCATTTATTCATTCATTCACATGTGCAGCTGTGCAAAGTCATGGACATCTTTTACAGCTCTTTCCTAAAAGGACATTTTATCATCATAAAGCAGCAGAACTATCACATAAACGCCAGCACTCATCTCTGAATGGCCCATAAATGACAGCTGACACAACATGCTGACAGCCTGAGAGGACACATCACCCACATCTATAAACTGTTCTTGTCATGTGTCAGAGCATCTTGTTCCTTTTTTCGTCCTCCACATGCAATCACTTGCAGAAAAAGCCCTGAATCTAAAATCTTGCAGCAGGTTTCTTCACACCTGTGCACCCTTGCTCACCTTTCAGAGCCTGCACGAGCGCCTTGCCGTCTTTGATCAGCTCCTTGATGAACTTGTTGGTTTTGTCCAGCTCCAGTTCGTGAGACTTCAGCCTCTCCCTGAACTGCGGGCTGTCCAGGTAGCAGTCGCTGAACTCCAGAGCTGGTAGTCCCATCTTCACAAGGCAGGACGACCCGGTGCAAACAGCTCCTCACAGGAGGAGAAACGAGATGCGGAGGAGGAGGAGGCAAAACAACAGCAGCTCAGTGCGGTCAAAAAACAAGAGGTGTCCACTTGTTCAGGTAGAACCGGTGCTGCTGTCCTCTCGACTGAGCCATTCCTGACCCGACAGGCTCAAACACACACGAGGGAGGATGACGGTGGCGAAAAACACTAACCCCACGTAAAAAAATTAATTAATTTAAAAAAAGAAGCAGCGACGTCGCCTGCCTTACGTTTAAAACTGGTTTCTCCCACCGCTCGGTTCAGCTAAACGCCCCGCCCACTACTACAGCGCCGGATGATCTCCTGATTGACGTCAGTGTTGACCAATCAGATGCCCCGATGGAGGCGTGGCTCTGCGTTTGACCGTTGAGCGCACAGATAATGGTTGAGCGAAACACGGGAGCGAGATCATAGCTAAAATAGAAAGATGGCTCATGTTGATCTTATTTCCAAGGGCGTTTTTGTATGATTGAATTCATTTCTTCTTGTTAGAACTTATTTTATATAACTCATTAGTCTTGACTTTATCGAAGCACGTTTCCACAGCTTTAATAATAAAAAAAGTCAACGTTGAATCTATGACTTATAACTTAATAGTTTATATCATCATTAGGGGCTCACGTTGATCTTATTTCCAAGGGCGTTTTTGTATGATTGAATTAATTTCTTCTTGTTAAAACTTGTTTTATAACTCATTAGTCTTGACTTTATCAAAGCACGTTTCCACAGTTTTAATAAAAAAAAAAAAAAGTTGACGTTAAATTTATGACTTATAACTTATAACTTAAATGTTTATTAAATGTTTCAGTGTTTTAGTGTTTAAATGGTTACTGTTGCACCGAGGGACTGAGAGAAACGCAATTTCAATCCTGTGTATGCCCTGTACATATTGCAGTTCTGACAATAAAGTTGACTTTGACTTTGACTTAATAGTATCATCATATGGGGCTTTTTATTTTGAAATCGTGACAGCCTAGTATTATGAGAAAGTGTCCTATATTTATGACTTATAATTATGTACAGTAAAGTAGTAATACACAGTATATCCTTTTGTCAGAAGCAAAACAATTGTACTGAATTTCAGTTTTTAACACAAAATAAATGGTGGGATCCGGGAAGGATCTTGGGTGTAACATTGAGATTCTCATATTTGTGTCAAGAGAAATGTGCTTATATGTGTGAGCTCATTTGTTTATAAATCAATTTTAACAGAACATAGTTTTATTAACCCACTTCTCACGTTACATACAGAACATTTTGAAGGGCTAGTAAAGTTTTGCATTTTGGTGGTTTCAAACGTCTCAAACATTGCTTTAAACATAGACGATCTTTGTACATGTAGGAAAGGGAGTTCGTGTGGTGGGAGGAGACTGTGACGTCATTTTAACCAGCTCAGGATTTCTGCCCTAAAATTAAAAAAAATTTAAAAAAAATCCACCGCCCTCATATCTGCCGCCCTCTTTTGGTCAAAGAGGTGAAGTACTTGTACTGTGAAGATAATTTTCTACTTGGAGGTACAGATATTTATGTGAAATCTTACAATGACGTATGAATTGAAACATATGCTTTTTTTTAATAGTAGCACAATGTAATAAAATAAAGTCCATGTTGAAAACATACAGGAAGCTTTTATTTTGATTATTTCAAAAACTACAAAAGGAGTAAAAGTCTTCTTGTATAAGTAGATGTTTTATTTAATAATTTATAATGTTTTCATTAAACTATATAATAAAGAAAAATATTAAAAAGTTTATATTCCTAATAGATAAAAGCATTATTTATAGTAATAGTATGAATATGTCAAATGTGTTAAAGAATCAGACAGTTTAATGAACTTAAGGACAACCGAAGCTGAAAACACAAAGAGCTGAGTGAATGCAGCTGAGCCATTGACATTGCCTCATCATTTCTGACATCATTTTGTTTGCATGCACTGTATGTCATGGACACATTGGTGTTGCTGTTCTTCTTCATGTGTGAAAACAGTTCAGATTTAAAAGTGCTACTTCCGTCCTCAAAGCCGAGCACAGCGTCCGGTTGCACGCTCATGTCTCCATCTGTGGTGAGCTGTGTAAGACAGGAAGTCGTCTGTTGTTTGTGTGTGAATTCAGATGCAGAGGAGGTGGATTCAAGAACCAGATTTACTCGGTTTGAGTTCAGGTGCATGACATTCCTGCTTTTATTTAAAACTTGCAGCTGCTGGTTTAGTCACAGACAACACAAAAATGCATAAATGGGAAGGTTCACAGTTTTATCACTAAACAGAGCACAAGTTTCTGATTCGACATCAGGTTTAAACTGAAGAATCTTTGTCTAAATGGTTGTATTTTGTAGACTAAATGCATACACAAGTTTATTTTGTCTATTAATACACAAGTAGTCTCTTTAGAAGGTCAGATCTGCATTTGATTTATCTTCAAGACTGAGGTTGGTAATAACAGAACAACAACAGGAGGCGGCTGTGGCTGAGTGGTTAGAGCAGTCGTCCTCCAATGCAAGAGTTGGGGGTTCGAATCCGCCAGCAGTCGCATGTCGATGTGTCCCTGGGCAAGACACTGAACCCCTCATTGCCTCTGATGTGTGTCCCATCGGTGTCTGAATGTGATAAAGCACTGATTAGTCTCTTTAGAACAATTTGTTCAATTAGCTTTGTATAGGTCTAGTAGAGTGCTGTATGAATGGGTACATGAGGACACAGACTGTAGTGTAGAGTGCTTTGAGTGTCTTGATAAGATAGAAAGGTGCTATATAAGTGCAATCCATTTACCATTTTGAAAAAGTCCAGCATTGCTTGAAGGAATATCACACATCTCCTTTCATGCCAGAGTTTCAGAGTGAGATTGTCATTTTGAGAAATGACAATTTTATAGCAGTTGTGGCCAAACCTTAAAAATTGTTTTGCACAATCTCCTGCAGTATTGTGACATCTCACACAGCGCATATTATTACAGGCACTACCAGATCACAAGATATCGATTCAATGTTTGTATCAAGAAATGGTCAATGTACTTACAGTATATAGCACTTTTCTATCTTATCAAGATACTCAAAGAGTTTTACATTACAATCTATGACCTCATTTACCCATTCATACAGCACTTTACTACATCTATACAAAGACTAATCAGAGCTTTATCACATTCATACACTGATGGGACACACATCGGAGGCAATGAGGGGTTCAGTGTCTTGCCCAAGGACACATCGGCATGTGTCAAGTCAAGTCAAGTCAATTTTATTTCTATAGCACAGTTAAAACAGATAAACTGTTATCAAGGTGCTTCACACACACACAACATAAAAGAGGTTTAAAATTTTACAGAAAATGTGGCAGTGTGGAATTGAACCCCTAACACTTGCATTGGAGGACAACTGCTCTAACCACTCAGCCACATACAATATAAGATTATAAGATTGTATGACCAAAATGCTCTTACCTTTCATTTATCAACACAAGATGATCTCAGTCTGAATCTCTGCATGAAAGATGGTGGGTGATATGCATGCCTTTAAGAAATTCTAGGTCCTTTATTATATGTATATATTTTATTCTTTACTTGTTCTACTCTATTTGTATTTTTATTTTTTTTATATCCATGCATTTATTTGTCTTTTCTCCAATAGAAAGTATGCCTGGACCTGCCGTTCCGTTTGTTTCTCCTTCCTGTCCTCTCAAACCCAACCTGTCGACGCAGATGACCTCTCATCCCGAGTCTGGTTCTGCTGGAGGTTTCTTCCTGCTAAAAGGGAGTTTTTTTCCTTTCCACTGTCACCTTTGTGCTCGCTCAGGATGGGAGACTGCGACAAAGTGAAGATGCAACGCAATCTGCCAGCTTCCTTCGATAAACGACTTTTTTTTTTTTTTTACGTATGCGAATGTTTTTGTACAGTGTCCTGAGACGACTTCTGTTTTTACTTGGTGCCATAGAAATAAACTGAACTGAATAGAAAATTATTTCATTTGGCAGGACCTATCACCCCATAATGGGATCTAACTCTCCTATATGATGATCGTCACAATGATAAAGTGACTTGTAGCCCAGAGATACAAACATGTAAGAATATTTATGGGAAAGTTATACTGTAGCTTTCTCTTTTTTGTTGCTCAGCAGTGTCTCCAGAAGGACACAAGGCTGTGCAAAGTGGTTCTGGTTTGATCCCGGGGCCTGGACTCCTTCTCAGTCTTCCTCTCCGAAGCCGAGGGAGGTAATTTTAGTCCTGACGTTGGCCTGTTAAAACCAGTCGTCTGACGTTAGAGGGATGGCGAGGTGAGGGAGGAGGCATTTCTCCAGATGAGAAAGAAGAAGGACATCTTGGCATGAAAAGCTGGTTTCAGTTAAGAGAAGGAAAGGAGGACATGCATGGCTCGTCAGGGCCGCTCTCGCAGGACTGTTTTACAGGTAGGTGACTGATTTATATAATTAGACTGTGGTTACTTTGTGAGGAGACAGTTTAACGATTCAAGTTGAGACTTCAGTGATCCGGCGTGTTCAGCAGTCAGCTGTTTATTTTGTTGTTTTCCTGAACAAGTGTCAGTCAGAGCAGTGCACATGTGAACTGCAAAATAATTAGAGACCTGAGAAACAAAAATGTAAGATCTGCACCAAAATACTGTATTTCAGGACTTTTTTCTTTTGTCTGCCAAAGCCAAGTCTGTGTAGTGTCTTGAATCACTCACATCATGTGAGCCTAAACAGGAGGGAAAAAGCACGTTTTGGTTTTCAAACTTCATTTAGTTTGCTTTCTCTTACAGCATATGTGTCAAGCTTAAGGCTCGGGGGCCAAATGTGTCCCTCGTTGACATCTTATCCGGCCCCCAAGATGTTTTATTTTATTTTATATAAAATACTTTAATCACTTTACTTTTTTCAGTAATCTTTGGTTATGATGTCAAAAGTGCAACAGAGAACATCAAATGAGACCAATCAAACTCTTGTTGAGGAACCTGTGACCAAGAAAGACGTTGGGTATCTAACTTGAGTTAATGTAGATTCTGAAACTGGCCCTTCGTTTGAAAAAGGTTTTCATTTTGGACCCGTTTTGTAAGTGGGTTTGACACCACTGTCTTACAGCACATGGGATCCATAACTTCCAATCAGTCACAGCAAGAAATCAGCTGCTGATGGAGACATTTTCAAAATTATCATTTTATTTCACAACAATAAAAATGCAATGACGTAATATTCCCATGAAAACAAACAAACATGGGCACACACAAATCAAACAAGGGCCTAGTCTTAATCATCAGCTATAGTAAATGTGGTAAAATTTGAACTTTTTCTGGATTTGTTGTCCTTGAGCTATCAAACATATTTAATTTTATTTCATTATGTGTCTTGAGCTTCTGTCTGGCTTGCGTTTAGGCCTGTCGCAATAAACAATAAATCAATTAATCGCATGATAAATGAAAATTATCGACCTCATTTTCATTTATCGGCTTTATCGTTTCTTTGTGTCTCTCTTGTTCTGCTGAAAACACTGGAAGACAAAAGGCTAAACTCAGGTGTTCTTCACTGACCCCTCCCTTTCTCTTTTCTCTTTAAAATCTGTTTTAACCATTCAAAATCGTGCTTTTGGAATGTTAAAAGCAGCTAAGCTGAGAAGCTAAGCTATGAGCTAAGCTAACAGGCTGGCCTTGGGAAAAAGCCTTGACGAAGCTCCAAAATTCACAGTTGAAACCCATGCCTTTGTCTAAAAAGTTGCTTTTCTCTGCAAAAAGAAGCTGACATCTTGTTTACTGATGTTTTATTAAAAGCTTTGTGTGAAAAATGCTATGCTAAAGAGCTCAAACCACACAGAGCGTCCGCCATTTAAAGAACCGAAAAATAGGAACGAGAGACAGCCCATGTCACGTCATGGGGCCTCCCTCCCATTTTTCTTAAAGAGACACGCTGCTAGCTCCCTCACTATCCAGCCTTCAGTTCAAACAGTCTTATACTGCCATCCAGTGGTCAAAAAAGGTACTACACACAAAAAATAACCAACATTTCTTCTTAAATTTGACAATGATAACTAATTATTGTCAAATTTCAAACAATACTATCGTTTATCGCAATAATTTCTGAGGCAATTAATCACCCAGCAAAATTTGTTATCGTGACAGGCCTACTTGTGTTTATTCCTTTCAAAATATATACAGTATTTTTATTATGTTTATTTATTTATTTTGGGGGTGGGGGGGGTCCTGTATTGAGCCAGGTCTTTTCCTCTTGAGACAGTTGATCAAATATGTCCCTAGAATTGGGAGTAAAACGCTGAACAGTTGGTTTTGTGATATCAACTCATTTAATCCATCTTGCTGAATCAAGCAAAGGCACAGAAGTTAAAATTAAATTATCAGAGAGAGTCAGAGTCAGAGAATCTTTATTGTCATTTGCCCCACATGTAGTACATGTGATGAAACGAGATTATGTACACAGGGTCCCAGTTACATTCAACAACAAAATGTAAGAGAAAAACAGTAATAACATCTAGGATTGACTAAGAAAAACATCAACTAGAAATACACTAAGCACTAATGTAATAGAAAAACAAAATCGTTACAAACAGACAGCCGCACGAACATGAATCTATATGAGCAAATGGTCACAGATGAACACAGCAACAAGAAAACAGATCAGCATCAGCATGATGTGATATTTTGCATTTATAAATTATAAACTAATGGTTAAAAAGTTTAGCCACATCTTTTTGCCTCCACTAATCTCTCGTTTGAACTTTGCTCCACTTTAAGCCAAATATCTTGAGCTAACTCCTCTCCCTCTCCATTCCAATACATACAGTTTGAATCTCTCCTCCCACACATCTGCACTCTGACTCGGTCATCGGTTGGACGTCTGACGTCATTCCCACCTGCTACTCTGTCCAAAGGTCCCAGTGTGGCCCCAACTGTTTCCCTACATCCCGTAATTCTTTAATCAAGATTGGATTGTGGAGAAAAAGCAGACCTTTAGTGGGTGGATGGTTAGGCCTCACATTCCTCCTGTGGCTTTTGCTTTCCTTCCTCATTTTTCGTTCCTCGGCTTTGTTTAATGTAAGACATTCCACCACGTGTAGGATGACTTGGCGCTGTCGCAGACATACCTCTGCTTACAGCTGATGACAAACTGGAATTGTTGCAGCAACGCTGCTGACTGGATCCACTCTGGGTTTTTTTTCCCCCATTTCACAGAACATACAGTACTTTATGGGATCTCTGCTCTCCAGGATTCATATGCTCAACTAGTGAGTCTGAAAAGGAGAAGCGGACAGTCAGAAGGTAAAGCAAGAAGAATTTTGAGAATGTAGGGTGTAAGTGAGACGTTTTGCTTCAGACAGAGGGGAATGCCCTCAGTGGATGACAAAGCCTTGCATTCTGTGTGAAATGTTCACATGTATCATTTCCAGCAAGCATTTGGAGCATTGCAGCACATTTCCTGTTATCTCCATGTGTTGTTTATTTTTTGCTTGCCTGGCTTTGCTCCAGTTTCAAGAGCAAAGTTACATCAGGGTCGTCTGGAAATTATTTTCCACAGTCCAAGTGATGTTCATGTCAACAAACATGTGCCATCATGTTCTGCTCTGTTTGGACCTAATCTAGGTTCAAACAGCCAATAGAGAGAGGCAGGGATGTTTGGGAGAGAGCTTCACACAATCACACCATGAAGATGGCTTGGCTCTCCTCTTTTTGCCTCCCCTCGTGTCTCAGACACAGTGGACAGAGTGAACCTCCTCCGTTTTCATACCCCCAGGAGCGCCACTCTGCTACATCCGCACCTGACGCTCAACGTGGGATGTCTGAGGGAGACGTCGCGGTGCTGCCGTTTGGCCTCTCGTCTCTGGACCGGCCCAGAAAGGAGCAACGCACCCTGATCAGACTCTACAGCCAGAATGGAGGATATCACCTGAGGATTTCACCTGATGGAGCAGTGAATGGTGGGAGGCAGGAAAATGATCCGTACGGTGAGTCAAATGATACGACTACAGGTAGTCCTTGGCTTACGACGGAGTTCCGTTCCTACGCGGCGTTGTAACCCGAATTTCGACGTAAGTCGGAACATACGTACATACTGAACCATATACATACAGTACTGTATTTTACCAAGCACTTAGCCTATCCTAACACAGTACCCTACATAAGTATCAAAATACACAAACATTTGGGAGCCATAATGAAGGGAAAAAATAGTTAATTTCATACTGGAAAGCTGGTGAAGCCGTTTTCTTCCGTCCATCCTGCGTATTCTCTATTGCATTTACGACGTAAAACCGCCTTTCAGCTCCCAGCTCATGTATCCGACTGCAGCGACCTCTGATTGGACTCGTTCCATCCAAACCCGGCCTCCTGCTGTCTGGAGCTCTGAAACTTCCAGAGAGTTCACCGAGCGTTCTAGCTCACGTGTCCCCTGGCAGCAACCTCTGATCGGACACGGTCCGTCCAAACCAGTTGGACCAGCTTGGTTCATCTGCCGTATTCCGACGTGAAACCGCCGTCAACCTAGGTCCAGAGTTTACTAAGGTCTGCCCCTGTATTTTTCCACTGCTTCCGCCAAGCTCCGATGTTTCTGCCGTGTGCCGTCAAATCGGAAGTAAAATAATAATAATAATAATAATGAATTCAATTTATAACGCACTTTTCATTAATGAAAATCTCAAAGTGCTACAAGGAGCAACAGAATTAAATGACAATAAAACAGACAATAAAACAAATAATAAAACATTTAAAATCAATAACAATATCAGCTAAGATCAAAAGTAGAATCATGAGGAGGTAGAGTATGCTTGGTCGAAAAGAAAGGTCTTCAAGTCGCTCTTAAAGTCAACCACAGACTGTGGGGCTCTTAGACAGTCAGGAAGAGAGTTCCACAGGCGGGGGGCAGCCACACTGAAAGCCCGGTCTCCCATGGTCCTTAATTTGGTTCTCGGAATGTGAAGGAGATTGCTGTTCTGTGACCGCAGCGAACGGGTGGATGAGTATGGAATGAGAATATCCTTCAGATAATCTGGTGAAGTTCCGTGTAAGCATTGATGTGTAATGAGAGCAGTTTTGTACTGAATTCTGTAGGCAACAGGAAGCCAATGAAGGTTATGGAGAATTGGCGTAATATGTTCAAATTTACGAACTCTCAACAAGATCCTTGCTGCACTGTTTTGAATATATTGAAGTTTCTGAAGGTTTTTGCCAGGGATTCCAATAAACAGGGAGTTGCAGTAGTCGAGCCTGGAGGAGACAAAAGCATGGACGAGCTTCTCAGCATCGGAAAAAGTTAGGGATGGGCGAAGTCTGGAGATGTTTCGAAGATGGAAGAAGCAAGTTTTAAACAGATGCTTAATGTGATTTTCAAATGTAAGATTGGAGTCCATTTTTATTCCAAGATTAGTAACAGAGGTGGAGAGGGGGATGTCTTGTCCAGAAAAGGAAAGTCTTGTTATAGGAGATGTTTGTACCTGGTGAGGGGTGCCAATCAGTATGGCCTCAGTCTTGGAGCAGTTTAATTGAAGAAAGTTCTGATTCATCCATGCCCTAATTGCCTCCAGGCAGGCAGAGAGGGCAGTGACGAGACTACTGGAATTTGTGGAGAGGAGCAATGTCTCGTTCTTGTCTCTAACTGTTCAACAGCTCTGGGTGTTCTTTACCAGTTTTTTAGTTTCACGAAGCGTCAAATGTTTTAATTTGGTCAGAAGTCTGGACTGCAGGCCAATCAAGCACAGTCAGAGACTCAAGCCATGCTGTTGTAATGGATGCAGTAAGAGGTCTAGCATTGTCTTACTAAAACATGCAAGGTCTACCCTCAAGGTCTGCATGGGAGCACATGTTCTAAAACTTGAATATTGTATACAGGTAACTGTAAAATAAAAGTAGAAAATTAAAGTGAAACTTTTATATTACATAGACTCATTACACAGAGTGAAATATTTCAAGTCTTTATTTATTTTTATTTTTAATGATTATGGTTGACAAATAAAGAAAACCCAAAATTCAGTGTCTTAGAAAATGTGAATATTCCACAGCCACTCTTGGTACCTTTGTCAGTGTGGACAGGAGCCGAGTCCTGCTGGGAAATAAAACCAGCATCGCCTTAAAACTCGAAAACAGAAAGAAGCATGTCCTGGTAGACAATATTCTAAATTTTTTAGATGCACCTGTATTTTTCAGTGTGTTTTTCCAGATGTGTAAGCTAACTAATTCACCCCTATATCATCCGAGAGACAGACCTTTGAATTGTGTGCTGGTAACAAACTGGTTGTTCCCTTTTCTGTTCTAAAAACAATTTAAAATTTCTATTTGTCTGACCACAGCACTTCGCCTCAGTCCATTTTAAATGAGCTTTGGTCCAGAGAAGATGGCAGCATAAACCTTTAAAAAATTAAATTAAAAAATAGAAACATATAAAAGAACAAGTTCAAATTCTTCCCAGTGTTTTTGTTGAGGAACATTGATTTAAAATTGTTCTTTTATTTGTGGACGTGAAGACTCTAAAAGGTTCAGTTTCTCTAAAAGGCTCCCTTCACACCCAGGCTGTGGAGGACGGAATGTCGCAAAATGAAATAAATAAATACAAACGTAACAATTAAATTTATTATTTAATTATTAAATAATCAAATTACCGGTAATTATATGATTAAACTATTGAATACACCATCAAATAATAAAATGTACATTTAAAATTATTTGTTTCATGAATTACCTTCTACCCTCCAGTGACACCATGAAATGATGTTAACGGCCAGTCTCGCTTGTCAAACTCGGTGGGCGGGACTAGGGCGGCTCGCGAACAGACCCTGATGTCTGATTGGCTGGTCCTCACAGCAAGTGAAGCCAAATCAACCGCACCGGCATGGTTTATTTATTTTTATTCTTCACTGATTTCTAAAGGATTAAAAGCTTTCCGCTATGGGATTACCTACAAACAGTATGGAATTTCCAAAAACATTATGGGATTATAATTTTTGATTTTTTCCACTTGCTGGATTACATCAAGATCAGAGACATTTGGTGGTATCCTTTCGTGTTGGAACTCATCTCCATGGACGGGCGATGACTTCCAAAAGGGGGGACTGTAGTGATACAGACGGTGGTCTTTGATACACCTTCGTCTCTTTGATATGTCTCAGTGACACCTTTTCACTGATACTCTCAGAAAAAAGACATTGACACTATTTTATTACATTATTTTGAATCAAAACACAATAAGTCATAAGAGACTCTCTTATTCCTCTATTTTTGTGTTAATGAATAACCTTGTGTTACTTGTATAAGCATTATTGAATTCAATGTTTGTTAAGTCAAAGACTGTTTAATTCAAACTGTTTAATTCAAGTTGGAAATCCAATGTTATTTCAAAATAATGATCACTTCTTCATATGATGAATCAAACGGTGAAAGTGAATTAATATGTCAGACTGAACTCGATCAGTTTTGTTAGAAGTTAGAACACAGTTTTAATCAGTTGTTTTATGAAGCTGGCTCCAGTCAATCTGTTTCTCTCTCTTCATTCTAAACAACTTCTTCTCTGTTCTAAAAACTGATATCCGAGTGACCTTCATCCCACTGGTTCGTTTGGACCAATGGGGAAACAACAAGTCACTGATCACAGATCCTTCCTTAAAGTTCTAAGCTTTTGCTGGAACTGTCGGAGTTTGCTGAGGACCTCGAGCTATGAGGTTCCCCAAAGAACTGATGATCGTCTGGTCAACACGCTAATGACCATGTCATTCAGTTAAAGACTTATAACATGCCAAGTTATAAGTCATCTTCAACAGCTGAAAAAGCTCTCTTTTATTGACATTCCTTTAAGGAACGTCTTATCTTGAAAACAACACCAGGAGCTGCCGTTACTTTCGGTTCGAGTCAAGGCGCACGTCTGGAGACGCTGAGAATGGTAAACGAACTGACCAAACTGGACCGAGGGAGACTGACCATCTTCACGAGGTAAAAGTCGTCAAATGCTTTGCCAAGGGTACCAACGTGTAGCCGAGTTCAGCCGGAGAGCTGCCATGCTTCTGGTTAAACACATCAAGATAACTCCCTGACTCTTAACTTTTCTTCCTCCATTTTCTCCTCCTAAACCTTTATCTTCCTAAGCCAGAAACTAAGTTAATGTACCTACAGAAATGAGTAAAATATCATCCTTCACTGTTCTGTTGTTCCTATATTTCATCTGTGCTGAAGTTAATTATAGGAAAAATAATCAACCAATCATGTACAAATGTGTGATGTAATTTACAATTATGTTAAATAAATGGTCCAGTCCTGCTGTGCCAACATAAGTTTAACGTTTCCTGTGAATTACATCTGGTCAAGGTATAGAATTATTGGTATTAAGCTGAAAAAGAGAGAACTCGTTTAATTAATGATGTATTTTTGTGTCAGTCTAAACCCTGCCAATTTATACATCTAAAATATAGGTAAGTCATTAAACTGACCCCGTCCTATATTACTACAAATACATAATTTTTTTTTTACTCTCCGTCCCGGTCCTCCCGCCTACCAGGGCTTGGAATCCTATGGCGATTCATTCCTGTCAAAATCTCGCGAGAACAATACAATCTCGCGAGAGCAAATACATACCCTCGAGTGAACAAATGAGACCCGCGCAAGCGCAAATGAGACCCCGTGAGAGGAATGGAGATGCGCGCAAGCGTAGAAAAGAGATCCGAGTGCGCGCGAACCCACCGACTGCCAAAATTCTGAACCGCGAGCGAGAGGAAGAGTCCGTCAGTAGATACTCCCCGGCGCGCTTTCTATAGCTGCCCACTGCCCCACCTGGTGGTGATTGGGTTAAATGCAGAGTCAAATTTCATCTTGTATGGAAACATACACAGATGACAAAAATGTGACATTATTATTATTATTTTGCACGCGTGCACACATAGTAGTTTTCCGAGCACACGTCACTTTTATACGCCCACGCGTGGCCATAGAGGGGAGGAGTCACTGATCTCTCTCAGAAACTTTTCACCGATCCACCATTTGCAATTTCTCAGAACTTGGAGCAGCAGCTGGATCTATTTTATCCATCCAGCCATCCATCCATCCAGCCATCCGTCCGTCCGTCCGTCCGTCCATCCATCCATCCATCCATCCATTCTCTTCCACTTCTCTTCTTTCTAATTACCGCCCAATTTCCCACCTCCCATTTCTGTCTAAAGTACTGGAAAAAGCAGTTGCTGCTCAGCTGCAGATCCACCTACAACAACACTCTCTGTATGAGACCATAGTATCCTCCTCCACCGTCTTCATGTGAGGTCGGTCTCTGTGACACTGTCCTGGACTGGTTCAAATCTTTCCTCTCCAATAGGCTGGAATGTGTTAGTCTTGGTAATCCCACTTCCCAGACAGCCTGTCTCCTGTGGTGTCCCTCAAGGGTCAGTTCTGGGGGCCCTGCTATTTTCCCTTTACATGCTGCCTTTAGGTCAAATTATTAATCAGTTCAACATTTCTTTTCACTCTAAAAAAGCTAAGTCTGGTCCTCTGGACATTCAAAAAACAAAACAAAACAAAGCAAAAAAAAAAAAACTGTAGAAACGTTTCGTCTTTCGTCCGAAAGACTTCCTCAGTCTGAGAAGCTGTGTTCAGCTCAGTCTTATAAATAGCACCCTCCCACAGTGGATCAACCAGTTGGCTGATGACAGCCGAAACCAGCTGCTCACATGATCAAGGAGGACCATCAGCCTGACGATGGATCGTTAACACCCTGATGGTTGTTTGCTATTCACAGAGGGCTGAGTGATACTAGCAATAACAGCATTGTAAGAGGGGGACAGTTGAACCCGGAGGCCTCCACCTCTGTTTAATGATGGACGGTTTCTTTTCACAAAGATGGCCTCCTTTACTCCTCTCTCAAACCATTGTTCCTCTCTATCAAGGATGTGAACATCTTCATCCCTGAAAGAGTGACCGCTGGCCTGGAGATGAGTGTAGACTGCAGAGTCCTGACCTGATGATGTTGATCTTCTGTGCTGGGCCATCCTTTTGGCCAGTGGCTGTTTAGTTTCCCCGATGTAAGACTGATCACAGCCCTCCTGACACTGAACAGCATACACAATATTACTCTGTTTGTGCCGGGGGACTGGATCTTTGGGATGAACCAGTCTTTGTCGTAATGTATTTTGGGGTTTAAAAGCCACTGGGACGTTGTGTTTAGAAAATAAACGTCTCAATGTCTCTGAAACTCCCGCAACATACGGAATGACCACTGGTCTGGGTCTGGGTTCCTTCTTTTCACCTGATGGTTGGCTGGAGTCCTGTTTGGGTTTCTTCTCTGCTTTCAGGAAGGCCCAGTTAGGATGGAGTTTTTTAGATTTTTCTACCTGGATTATTATTGAGCATGCATCAGGGTATTTCTTTTCACTGTTATGCCAACGATACACAGCTTTACATCAGGACTGGAGCATCATCATCATCACCATTGTCATCTCCATCTTCACTCACTGCCCTCTCTACCTGCCTGGAGGAAGGTCTGTCGTGGTGAAGAGAGAGCTGAGTCAAAAGGCGAAGCTCTCAATTTACTGATCGATTTATGTTCCCACCCTCATCTATGGTCATGAGCTTTGGGTTGTGACCGAAAGAACGAGATCTCGGATACAAGCGGCTGAAATGAGTTTTCTCCGCAGGGTGTCTGGACTCTCCCTTAGAGATAGGGTGAGAAGCTCAGTCATCCGGGAGGGACTCGGAGTAGAGCCGCTGCTTCTCCACATCGAGAGGAGCCAGTTGAGGTGGCTCGGGCATCTGGTTAGGATGCCTCCTGGACGCCTCCCTGGTGAGGTGTTCCGGGCATGTCCCACCGGGAGGAGACCCAGAGGAAGACCCAGGACACGCTGGAGGGACTATGTTTCTCGGCTGGCCTGGGAACGCCTTGGGATTCCCCCGGAGGAGCTGGCCCAAGTGGCTGGGGAGAGGGAAGTCTGGGCCTCCTTACTTAGGCTGCTACCCCCGCGACCCGACCCCGGATAAGCGGAAGAGAATGGATGGATGGATGGATGGATGGACGGACGGATTGATGGATGGATGGCTGGATGGATAAAATAGATCCAGCTGCTGCACCAAGTTCTGAGAAATTGCAAATGGTGGATCGGTGAAAAGTTTCTGAGAGAGATCAGTGACTCCTCCCCCTGACCAATCAGTGACGTCACGTTATGTCCCGACTCAGCTCGAACGATCCCACCAGAGAAGCAGGGGCAAAAAAAGCCACGAATCAGCTAAAAAGTACTGTGGAATAGCACTCGAACTGAGCAGAGTTTGGGATGAGTAGGAGTAGTGTAAATGACTCTGTGGATTACTACAACCAATCTCTCCAGGAGCTTCTGGATCTACATGCTCCCTTGAAAACAAGACTGGTGTCTTTCTCCTGTTCAGCCCCCTGGTACACTGGTGAGCTGCGCAAGATGAAAGCAACTGGCCGTGCTATTGAGAGACGTGTAAAATCATCTGGTCTCTCTGTACATAGGGCATACAAAGAACATCAGAAAGCCTACGCCTATTCTCTTAAAGAAGCACGCTCCAAATATTATTCCAACATCATCAACAACTGCCCTGGAAACTCTAAACAGCTCTTCTCCACAATAACTCCTCTGCTTAACCCCACAAGATGGTGTAGTGGCAGGGCTTTTGACTTGGGACCCGAAGGACGTGGGTTCGCGTCCCGGCCACTACACACCTTGGGGTGTCTATGAGTGCACACCTAATTCTCCAGCTCCCCGAGCACTTTCTGGCTGCTCACTGCACCACCTGGTGGTGGTTGGGTTAAATGCAGAGATGAATTTTGTCTGTGTATGGGAAACATACACAGATGACAGACAAACACATTATTATTATTATTATTATTAAACAAACTCATGAAGACTCTGTTAAAAAATGCAACCTGTTCCTTTCATCGTTTAAAAACAAAGTTGACACTATCAGATCTCAGCTCCACAACCTCCGTGATCTTCGTTTGCCATCTACCCATCTGCATTCTGGGTCCCTGAGCAGCTTTGATGAAGTTGTTCAGAGTGAGGTGGAGACCATCATCAAGAAAATGAAGCCTTCATCCTGCGCCCTGGATCCCTTCCCCTCGTCTCTCATAAAATCCAATCACTCTGCAATAAGCCCATTAATCACACAAATAATAAATAAGTCTCTACAATCTGGTCATGTTCCACTGCCTCTAAAAACTGCCATCATTAGGCCTCTTCTGAAAAAATCTAATTTGGATCCCGACATTCTTTCTAATTACCGCCCAATTTCCCACCTCCCATTTCTGTCTAAAGTGCTGGAAAAAGCAGTTGCTGCTCAGCTGCAGGACCACCTACAACACACTCCTGTATGAGAAGTTTCAGTCTGGCTTCCGAGCAGCTCACAGTACTGAGACTGCATTGCTGAGAGTTACCAATGATGTCCTCATGGCTGCTGACACTGGTTCTCCCTCCATCCTTGTCCTCCTTGACCTCACTGCAGCTTTCGACACTGTGGACCATAGTATCCTCCTCCACCGTCTTCATGTGGAGGTCGGTCTCTGTGACACTGTCCTGGACTGGTTCAAATCTTTCCTCTCCAATAGGCTGGAATGTGTTAGTCTTGGCAATGCCACTTCCCAGACAGTCTGTGTCTCCTGTGGTGTCCCTCAAGGGTCAGTTCTGGGGCCCCTGCTATTTTCCCTTTACATGCTGCCTTTAGGTCAAATTATTAATCAGTTCAACATTTATTTTCACTGTTATGCCGACGATACACAGCTTTACATCAGGACTGGAGCATCATCATCATCACCATTGTCATCTCCATCTTCACTCACTGCCCTCTCTACCTGCCTGGAGGAAATAAGGGCATGGATGAATCAGAACTTTCTTCAGTTAAATTGCTCCAAGACTGAGGCCATACTGATTGGCACCCCTCACCAGGTATAAACATCAACTATAACAGCAATTTCCTTTTCTGGTCAAGACATCCCCCTCTCCAAATCTGTTACTAATCTTGGAATAAAAATGGACTCTCATCTTACATTTGAAAATCACATTAAACATCTGTTTAAAACCTGCTTCTTCCATCTTTGAAACATCTCCAAACTTCGCCCATCTCTAACTTTTTCTGATGCTGAGAAACTCGTCCATGCCTTTGTCTCTCCAGGCTTGACTACTGCAACTCACTGTTTATTGGAATCCCTGGCAAAAACCTTCAGAAGCTTCAATATATTCAAAACAGTGCAGCAAGGATTTTATTGAGAGCTTGTAAATTTGAACATATTACACCCATTCTCCATAACCTCCATTGGCTTCCTGTCACCTACAGAATTCAGTACAAAACTGCTCTCATTACACATCAATGCTTACACGGAACTTCACCAGATTATCTAAAGGACATTCTTGCACCATATTCATCCACCCGGTCTCTACGATCACAGAACAGTAATCTCCTTCACATTCCACAAACCAAATTAAGGACCATGGGAGACCGGGCATTCTGTGTGGCTGCCCCCCGCCTATGGAACTCCCTCCCTGACTACCTGAGAGCTCCACAGTCACTGGTTGACTTTAAACAAGGCTTAAAGACTTTTCTTTTTAAGCGAGCCTACTCTGCCTCCGCCTGATTTTATCTTTGATCTTAGTTGATATTATCATTATTTTTAATTGATTTTCTCACTTGTTCTTATTTGATCTTTGATTTTAGTTGGATTTTAGTTGCACTTTGTAGCACTTTGAGATTTTTGTTCATGAAAAGTGCGTTATAAATTAAATTCATTATTATTATTATTATTAGTGGGAAATCAGACTCAGAATCAGGGAGCATTTGTGAAGCAGAGAGCTGCCATTTAGGGTGCAGATGGCAGGGGTTAAAGGGTAGCTCAAAGACCAAGTGTGGGACAAAAGAGTGTGGGTGTGCTTCATCTTCCCCACCTGCATTTTGACATTGTTGGTACGGAGTTCAAACTGGCGACATTCCGATCACAGGCTCGCTTTCTCTAACCACTGCACCTCCACTCCCCTATAAGTTCAAGTATAAGTTGTGATATATTTACTCAATTCTATAAATGAAATAGGTGACCCCTTATGGTTGGTATTTAAACAGTTCTTGTAAATCTGCTGATTAATTTAGGGTTCTTATCAAGAAGTCTTAGGCTTTGTACACACTTGGAGCGCCTTTTCCCTGAAATATAGCTTACAAATATTACCGTATTTTTCAGACTATAAAGCGCACCGGATTATAAGGCGTATTAAGCTAAACAAAACAGTCAGATAAGTTAAACGTCATTCAACTCATTCACAATAACCACATAAATTAGGTTTGAGGTGAGTATGCACAACCAGAATTATTACATGATGTGCACCTGATTATAAAGCTCACTGCCAATTTTTGAGAAAATTAAAGGATTTTAAGTGTGGCTTATAGTCTGAAAAGTATGGTATCTATACTGGAAAACAGTTACTTTGTTCAGGTTTGTCTTCCAGTTTAACCTGGGGTGACTGTGGTTGAGTGGTTAGAGCGGTCGTTCTCCATTGCAAGAGTTGGGGGTTCGATTCCACCAGCAGTCACATGCCAAAGTGTTCCTGGGCAAGACACTGAACCCATCATTGCCTCCAATGTGTGTCTCATCAGTGTAGGAATGTGATAAAGCACTGAATATTTTTTGTACTGATCTAGTAGAGTGCTGTATGAATGGGTAAATGAGGGCACAGATTGTGTTGTAAAGGTCTTTGAATATCTTGATAAGATAGAAATGTGCTACTGTAAATAAGTGCAGTCCATTTAAACTTGGAAAGGCAACAAGAAGTCACGCAGCTATGTGATGTTTCATGTTGCAGAAATCCTGAAGCTGACAACTGTGAGTGTGGGAGTGGTGGTCATCAAAGGCGAGGCGACAGGAAGGTACCTGGCTATGAACAAAAACGGATGCCTTTATGGATCAGTGAGTGCTTGGAGTTTTTTTTTTTTTTGTCGAGTGTTTGGTGTTTTTCATAGTTCAACTGCATGTGTATTTACCACAACTTTTCCTCTTTGTACCTCTTCATTGTTTCAGCAAGCACCCAACGACGAGTGTCACTTCCTGGAGAAGTACGAGGAGAACAACTACAACACGTATCGCTCCCAAAAATACAGCTGGTATGTTGCTTTAAAAAGGAACGGCCAGGCCAAAACGGGACCGGACACCCACCAGGGTCAAAAGGCCATCTTTTTCCTGCCAAGGCCTGAATGCAGCATGTAAACCAACAAGCCTGAAACATACTGGGAACACACAATCAGGTTTATGACACTGAGCAAAGTAAAATAACCTAAAGTCTGCTCGTGCTGTTAAAACTTGCGAGTTTACTCTGTCTGATTACCTGAAACTTTTATCAAATCATTGTAGTGGATTTAAAAAGCTTCATGATTTTGAAACGAACATGAGCTGCTGTCGTGCACGCTCTCTGTTTGTAGGTACATGTCTTTCCTTCTCACTGCAGACAGAAAAGGCACCACCAGGCTGTGTTGGTAAATGAGAGTCCACTTTGAGCCCGGGTTTGAAATTCCACCGCTGGGAGAGAAAAAAAATGCTTGGCTTGCACACAAAAATAGTTCCCTTTCAGTCTGGTTCTCTCAGTGCAACATACTTGCTATGGGAATTGCGCCCCCGCACAATTACCTGAAGGAATATACTCACGACTTTACGGCTAGGGGCGTCACTGCCGCGCTAGAGGCCCCGCCCTCTGGGTACTTAAGCGGCTTGCGCCCCTCCATCTTTCTCTTTTTTGCCCTTCACCTCGCTAAACCTGAACTACCTCTTCGCGGGACTTCTCTGTTGCTTCATCGCTCAACTTGAGGTGAGCTTGCTCCCTACACAGAGCGCACAGAGAATTATTCCTGCGTACTGCTGGACTAGCGAAAGCTAGTCCGGCACATTTATTTAACCCCAAAGTATTTTCTTCTCCTCTCTCTACAGATTGCTTCGCTCGACGGCGCTAACTACGCCACAAAAAAAAGGCTATTTCGCTAACTCCTAGCGAGCTAGCCAGCGAAAGCGACGCGACGGAGGAGACATTTCAAGAAAAAGAAAGAAGATTCTGGAAGGACTCGCCCGCCTCATCTCGGACATGCCTCCGGAGAAAGGAAAGCGAAAGGCGAGACTTCCAAGGAAAACCAACGGGACGGCGAGCCCAACTTCGCGCGCCTGTCCCAGTGGATGTGGTTTCTCCCTCGCAGCAACGGACACCCACGAGGCCTGTCCAGTCTGCCTGGGAATGCTTCACGCAAAAACAGCACTGGATACGCCCGACTTTTGCCCACACTGCAGCCTCATGCTGGACACGGTGCTGCGGCATCAGGTTGACCTCGTCACCAAAGCCATGGGCGCTTCAGCGAACACCAGCGGACGCAGACATCATGGAGCCCCTCACTCCCACACCGGAGCTCGAGAACATGGCTCTGGACGACAGCGCACGAGCCGCATGGGGCGACAGCCTTGACGTGCTGGCTCCTATGGTGGACCTAACAGTTGAGTTCGACACCCGAGGCATGATGAATGAGGACGAGATCTCGATTTCAGCCTCGGGCGAATTTTCAGTGGAGGAAGCAGACGTGGAACTGGAGGATCAGGGTGAAGATCTCTCCCAGACCCCGGTACCTGTGCTCCCAGAAACTGACTTTTCCATCCTTGCTCTGTTCGACTTGTGCCACAGAGCAACGGACGCGCTGCACATTCCATGGCCTGAACCTCCGCCTCGCCAACAGGTCACGAGGCTGGCAGGAAACTATTTTTACTCGAAGCAGCAGGCCGCCATGAGGCAAAGGATGCCCGTGTTCCCGGACTTCCTCACAGAACTAACTCGCACCTGGACTCAACCAAGAGCCCCTATGCTTCTTCCCCTCTCACAGTTCCTCGACGTAGACGGGATGGATGAAGTGGGAATAGCTAACGTGCCTCAGATTGAGGACACACTAGCGTCTCACCTGGCTCCTAAATCATCAGGAACAAAACCAACTCTTCCCAGCAAGGCTTGTCGAGCTTCAGCGTCTCTACTCAAGAAGTGCTACAGGGCTCAGGGACTCGCGGCACGCGCCATGAACGCGTCCGCGCTAATGCAGGCTTACCTGGCCGAAAAACTGCAACAGCTCCAAACAACAACGGACAAGTAAGTGGCCGCCGAATTGCTGGACGAAGCCCGCAGAGCAACAGACTTTGTGCTCTGTATGATGGGGACAGCTGCTGTTGCACAGGGCAGGGGAATAGCGGAAGTGGTCATCGTGATCCGCCACCTCTGGATGACTTTAACGGATCTCCCGGAGGGACAAAAGGTGCCTTTTCTCCACCACTCGATAGAGCCGACAGGATTATTTGGGAATGCTTTGGAGCGATTTCAGACCAAGCTGGACCAAAGACGCAGACAGGCGGAAGCTCTCCGAGTGGGCATTCCCCGAAGAAGCTTCGCCCTCCCCAAGGGAGTCTGCTGGAGGCAGACCTGCGCAGTCTCAACACCACTCGACAACGCATGCCCCACCGCAGAAGCGGCCAGCATACGAGGAAGAGCCCAGGCAGAGACCCCCACCGGGCCAACCTCGCACAGAGAACGCATGGAGCAAGAACAGGTTTGTTCCCCGCCAGGCGACCAAACACAGGGCCTCCTCGACGAATCGGGACAACAGACAAAAACGTGCCTGATGAACCAGGTCCACGTTTCCACGTTACACGATCACCCACCGACGTGGTAATGGGAATGATCCCTTCATGCCCAGACTTTGCTTGTAACACAGTACAAAAAGCTGGTATATTTTCAGCATGCACAAATCATGCTTTCTCTGCTGTGAGTGACATAGAATCATGTACGTCATTACACATAAGCACGAATAAATATCATGAAACAGCTCCTCTCTGTTTTATTGACTATCAAAAAAAAACAACAACACACAAATGTCTTCAGCAAAGCAGGTCCCTCTGGCCTACAAGCCGTCATAAAGGGAGAGGGCCTTTTTCCCCTCCTCTCTCACGGCCCACGGGGCATTAGCCTAATCAATGAACCCCAGCAAGGTGTCTCTGATTCATCTGCAGTAAGCAGACACAGCGGCGTCCAAGAACACCCTCCACACCTCTCATGGAGACAGGTGAGGAGGGTCACGTGCTCAAGCCCTCGCTCCATTGTGAACGATGGGGCAGCCAATACACTAACCAGACGAACACGTGACATGTCCGCTCCTCAGGGAGGCAAGCTGACAGAGTCTGACGGGGGGGCTACATCAGATGCCCTCAGGCAGCCACAAACTTCACACCTCCACAGCAGCGACTGTGTTCAGCCTGCTGTGGATGAAAACAAGTCAGAGTTGAATCAGATCTCTCTTCCTGTTTTTCGAGAGGAACTGGGCTCTTTATCACCCAATAATCCGAAGTCTGCCAAACCAAAAGGAACACCCCCATGTTCTCACGTTGTGGCCGCTCCTTTGTTATTAACAAGGGACACGCAATGTCCAAGCAGTACTCAGACAGCACGTGACCTCCCGCTCTGTCTGTGCTGATCCAAATCTGCTTTCAAAAATAATTCTCCCAACGGGTGAAACACAGACCTCGGTCGGTTTACCTGGTACCAACGATCCATTAAAGCCAAAGACCAGTAAACTGAACCACCCCACAAAATGGATTGGAATCAGGAGATCTGCTCGTTTACATAACTCACAGTCTCACAAGTCATGGGATCCAAACTTGGAGGAAGAAAATAGACTTTTTGCTCCAATCCTGTCTAATGTGGCTGACATGTTACATCTGCCCTCAATTGCCCCTGAGCAGGGTAACTTGGGGGCACTTTGGCAAGGAGGCCTCCTTCCCAACCTGGTTGACCCCCAGGGGTTAACAGCCTCTGTGTTACCAGAGAGGGCAGTACAGCCACTTAGGCCAGGAACTGCCAAAAGTCTCAGCCTGTTGGCTGAAAAGAACAGGTTGATGGCATCAGGCCTGCCGGAAAATGGGGTAATTACCATACAAAAAGCCCGTGCTGGATCAACACAATCTCTATACGCCCAAAAGTGGCATATTTTTGAAGCCTGGTGCTCAGAAAGAAATATTATTTCTTATGCATGCGACTTGGCTCAGCTCCTGACTTTCCTTCAGGACTTACTGGAAAAAGGTCGTTCTTATTCAACGATTAAAGTTTTCCTATCAGCGATTTCAGCCTGTCACGAAGGCTGGGGACACAGGACACCCAGAGCACATCCAATCATAATAAGATTTATGAAGGGTGTCCTTCGGACTAAACCACCCAGCAGGACCCTGACCCCTGGTTGGGATCTTGGCCTGGTCCTAGGGGCTCTCTGTGACCCCCCATTCGAGCCATTGAGCGATGTTAAGATAGATTTATTATCTTATAAAACTGCTCTACTCCTTGCACTTTGCTCGGCAAAACGCGTGGGTGACCTCCATGCATTGTTTGTACATCCAATGTGTACCAGATTCGCCCCTGACGGGTCATGGGTCACACTAAGACCTAATCCCGCATACACTCCCAAGGTCTTGACTTTGAACCATAGGAGTCTAGACTTTGATCCGTCCTCCTTCCCACCTGCTCCTGTACTCACTCAGGAACAGGAAAGGCTGAAGGCTCTCTGCCCCGTGAGGGCTTTATGCACCTACATGCAGAGAACAGCCGAATGGAGGAAAACAAACCAACTGTTGGTCTGCTTTGCAGCACCTGCTACCGGGAGGGCCCTATCAAAACAACGCCTCTCACATTGGGTGACTGAGGCCATTAAAAGGGCATACAGTAGCAAAGGTCAACAGGTACCCTCTGGAGTGCATGCTCACTCCACTCGGGGCTTGGCCACTTCCTGGTCATTATTCAAGGGTGTACCAGTCACAGACATCTGTGCTGCTACGAATTGGAGCTCATTAAACACTTTTGCAAAGCATTACAGTTTGGATGTTACTGCGGGTGACGTCACTCAGGCTGTCCTTTCTAACACACAGTAGAAAGTAGCTTTGAGATGCCTGCTGGTCAAGGGCAGACGTTCACTCTAGCATGCATTTTACTGAGCATTTCAAGGGCGTGAATGGATTACGTTCCCATAGCAAGTATGTTGCACCGAGAGACCAGACTGAAAGGGAACTGAAAGTTATGCACCATAACTCATGTTCCCTGAAGGAAGGGAACGAGGTGCAACATATCTGGCCCTTTTCAATGCTGAAAGCTCGGTGAAGTGCAACTTTGGAGAAAGATGGAGGGGCGCAAGCCGCTTAAGTACCCAGAGGGCGGGGCCTCTGGCGCGGCGGTGACGCCCCTAGCCGTAAAGGCGTGAGTATATTCCTTCAGGTAATCGCGCGGGGGCGCAATTCCCATAGCAAGTATGTTGCACCTCGTTCCCTTCCTTCAGGGAACATGAGTTATGGTGCATAACTTTCAGTTTTTCAGTAAATCATTCATGTCTAGAACCAATAACAACAATGACCTATTTTTTTTTTTTTTTTTTACTTTGAATAATTATTTTTAGAGTTCTAAAGCACATGAAATGTTTCTTTTGATGCATTTTACTTTATAATCCATCAGAACAGTGTTTTTATTTATGCCTTTTGATCCTTTTATGCCAAGATCATCCTGATAAGTCTAAACCTTTATGCTTGCCTTAAAGATATGCACGTTTACCATATTGCTCAGACTATAAGGTGCACCAGATTCCAAGGCGCATTAGGCGAAACAAGTTCATTTTGACAGATTTTTGAGCTCCGTGTACCACATAAAATCGGTTTGAGGTCAGTAAGCACAACCAGAATTAATACATAAGGCGCACTGTTGATTTTTGATTCAATTAAAGGATTTTTAGTGTGCCTTATAGTCCGAAAAATACGGTAACTATAACAGGGTTAACCATGATGATGACAAACATTTTCATACTTCTTATTTCAAAAGATTAGCTAAGAGGCAAGTAGCTTTAATTAACTGAATATGCATTTGGAGAAACACAACTGAAAGAAAATTATTTAATGTTGGTTATAGGAGAACAGCAATAAACCAGTTTTCTCCTTTCATTTCATAGCTGCACGTTTCTTAACCTAACATGTTAGGGTACTGTAGTTTTATCACTATTGACAATATTTATTGTTTGACTGCTAATCACATTTTTTTCTCTCAGCACTGTAACCAACATTTTGAAGGTAATTTATGCATGTGCAAGGATTTAGCGTTGTCCCCTTTTTATAACTAATAAACGTTGTGTGACATATGAGTTTTGTGTGTACATTGTTATTGTTAATACAGGAAAAGTTTGATGGACTGAACAGTGCTTAGAACTGTCACAACATAGCAAGAAAGTCTCAGATTTCAATTACGGTAGGTTGTTGTGAGTTTTGTACGGATTTCTTTCTGTGGTCCAGTTAACATGCATTGGAAGTTTATTGTTCATTCTAAGCTAACTTTAGCTGTGAGTGTGTGTAAGGAATGATAAAAATAGTTGTTTTAGGAGAAATGCACAAAGAAGTCCAAGTATTTTTGGGGTTTCTAAAAGTAAGTAACTTGCATGCCTGTTTGTGGCTGAAGTAAACTCTTATTTTTGTGACGCAGATATACAACCTGTCCACCAGGTGGCAGCATTGGAATACTTTCAACAGTGGGTTTGACAGACATGTAAAAAAAAAAACTTTCATTTTGTATAAATATTCAGGTCTAATGAAGAAAAAAAAGATAATTGAGTATTGAACATAGTAGATGGAACCCAAAGCTGTTTACAACCGACATGTGATTTGTCAGCAGCGAGTGAAGGATGCTATTAAACACAGAAAAGCTCTTCAGTCCTACTCAACACCAGGTCTGTAAGCAGTTCATTGTTTCAAGAGAGAAAAACTAAAACATGGTTTTCTAAAACAAAACTTCTTTCTAACTATTCTGTTTTGAGTTTGGATACATTTTGACTGCAGAAATTAAGATGGGCCCAATCCTTTTTATGATGGCAAGTGAAGGCGAAGGGCTTCCTACCAGGGAACTTTAAAAATAAAATATAATCTGTGCTTTCAGAAATCTCATGACTGTATGTGTATTCTCTGAACTGTTTCATTGTATTTACATTTATATTTGTATCTTTGTCAATTATCTTTGTCATAGGCATAAAAAAATATCAAAAATAGACACATATTTCTATAATAGAACACACCGGGTCTACAAAAAGTAACATAATGTTTACTTTAGTGTATTCTATTGTGTTACACTCAGCATTTTTTGCAGTCTTCCCTTTCAAGCATAAAACATAAAGTTATGTGCAAACTGTTTCAGGCTTGATAATAATACACACCATATATGGGTGTGTTGGCACGTCATCTGTTTGCATACAGTACATTTTTAATAATTAATTGCCTACTTGAAGGAGTATCACAGAGTGGGTATTTCTTTGAAACATTATCTTAAGAACCATGGGGTTGGTGTTGGTGTGTGGGCAATGCTAGGAAAGGAGATTAAGTCTCAAAGTATCATTGAACTACTTTATTTAAATGCTGAACAATCAACTTATTTCCTACCACAACAATAGTGTTTTTTTCTCAGTTACTGTTAATAAAGTATTCAGCTTATCACAAAAAAAAGTTTTAGAAAGCAACTGCTAGGAAAATTCTCGATACAGTATTTTTAATCACCAGTACTTTTTTTTTATTTTGGCCTTGAAACAAGTATTTTTGGATTAAAAATGAAAAAATTAAATTAAATGAAAAAGCAGGTAAGCAACCTGTCTGACCTTTCACAAGTGGGGCCCAACCCCACTTCCACCAGGACACCCCC
>JBBPBX010000649.1:51552-74675 GCA_038048925.1 Garcialebias charrua
TATATATATATAATATGTACAAAGTATATAATAGGGAATGCAGCATCTTGAGCAGTCATTGTCTCATTACACAAAACACTGTTTGTTGGTCCATTTGAGATGAACCACAACAACAAGGTGTCTTTTTCCCATTTTATTTTGCTATGAAATTTCCAAAGAGCAATATTATATAATCTTGAGAAAACCAACTTGTTTAGGTGAACAATAGGAATTCAAATACAAAACTATAAAAGGCAAGTTGGAAACCCAAGACCTTCCAGATTTCTATGACAATCGCAGAAATACCGTAATGAGAAAATATAGTATAGGGAGGGTTTAACCCTATCCCTAACCCTAACCATTTTATATAATAATCTCATGAGCAGCTGAATCAATTTGAAGCAATTGTTTTGTCTTTAAAACTTTGTTAATTTTAATCTTGCCTAAAAATAATGGCATGCAGTCTCAAATTAAAACTTTTTCGGTCCGCTTATCAGTTCCCAAAAATGCAGATTTAAAATAAACAACTACCTTAGTTTCAAACTTTTTGTTTTGATAAATAATAATAAGCTTCTATTAGTTCTCTTAATGATTCAGCTCAATTTTTGATTCATTTCTGGTCTTATTAACTGGAATTTAAGTGAAAAAGCGTGAAAATATGATTGTGGGACGAGTCGCATGTGATGTCATGTTCAGGTCAAATTTTTTTATTTAAGTTTTTTGATTTATTACAGCTTGAACTGAAGTAATATTTATTGATTTGATATGTATTTATTTTAGCTAAGTTTTTTAAAACTTTTTTTTACAACAAAGCTCATAAAAATGAAATAGTAATCGCAAAATACAAGAATGAAGATGTTACAAAACAATACAAAAAATAAAATACCCATTGACCATAAAGACTATTGGGGGAAAAAATCAACATACTACATTCTCCTTCCAGTTATTATTATTATTATTATTTTTATTTTATTTTATCATTTTACTTTGAGCAGGTTTAATAACTTGCCAGTTTTGACTTTAGTCTTGCAACAATTTTACAGCTGAACAAAACCAGTGAAGGATTCAAGGCACTTTGCTTAGAAGAGGCTGCCCTCTCACTGTTACAAAATATTTTTAGTAAAAATAATCTCACTTTATTTGTTCATTCATTTCTTTCATTTTAGGGCATTCTTTTCTAAATTAACATTTCAAGGAGGAAAAAACTTTGAAACTGAGACAAAAATGATCAACTGTATTCACATTTTGATGCTTCTACTAGTAGATTTCATAATTATTTTGTTCTAAAATGACTGATGGATCTATATTTAACCTTAGAAACACACAAAACCATGTGCAAAGTGTAAAAATATCTTTGATCCACGTCACCCGGGTGGAAATAGACATAAAAACACAGAGTCAATGGAAAATGTCTCACCTAATCGTTTGTGTGTGAGTAACTGAGTGTGTTTGAATCAGACACAATGAGAGGAAATAACAGTTTGAACAGTGAGTCAGTGCAGCTTTCATAGCAAACTGGGTGAGAAAGAGGTGAAAAACTCATAATGCATCACTACACCAGTTAGGAAACAAAAAAAATATAGCAAATGTCACGACAGCCGTGTTGTAATGTGATGATTGAATAATTTATTTCAACTCACCTTCAGTTTATGGTTTCGTTTCTGTGACATGAAAATCCATCAGACATAAAGATTATCCAACAAGTATTAAAACATCTTCGGATTCAATTTTGTGTTATAGTGACGTTCATACAAGGGCGTCTAAAAACTATTATTTTGATACAAGACGTGCGGGAGTGCCTGCTGCAGATGGACGGACAACAAAGTGGGCGAACTGCTAGATTATTTTAGTTGTTTAGATTCTTTTGGCACTTGTCAACAATTTGACATGTAGCTGTGTTCAGTTTGTGATATTAGCTTTTTCAAAAACATTTTGAGAATTTTAAAGTACAGTAATTAAAATTAATCTAATTTGTTAAAGGAATACAGGTACATTTCTGTCATGATATGTGTGTTTTGTGGTGTTTGTGTCTACTTGTGATTATACCAGATTTCATGCTCAATAATCCAGGTATAAATTCCAACAATGTTGAGTCAGTCATCTGGACGGTTTCTTTTTTTATGCTATGTGTCGTCCTTCAAAGGGCTTCCAAAATGTGAGAAGCCACCAAACAAAACTGATTCCCACAAACAGCATACTCCATAGTGGACAAAAAAAAAACGTTTGCTGGTGCTAAAATGACCTCGGGGGGGGGGGCTTTCCAGGGCCCACCCTCTCCCCCGTCAACTCCTCTGAGACAGGTCGGGCCCCGGAGGTCATCTTAGCACCAGCAAACTGTTTTCCCTACTATGGAGTACAGGTAGTCCTCGAGTTACGACGGCCTCGAGTTACGACGTTTCGTGGTTACGACACGCATCTCCCATAAANAAAAATAATATCTATATATATATATCTATATATATATATCTATATATATATATCTATATATATATATATATATATATATACATTTAGAAAAATTTTATTTTGAAAAGCCGAGTTACGCAGTTTCCGGTTTTACGTTCTAAACGTAGCGGCGGAGAAATACTGCCCTGTACTCTCTAAAAAAGCTAAGTCTGGTCCTCTGGACATTCAAAAAACAAAACAAAACTTGTTGGACCAAGCTGGACAGGCAGCAGCTGTGGAAAAGTAGCTGTTTTATGGACGGCGGTTTTACGACGTAAACGAATGGAGAATACTGAGGAGGGACGGAGGAACGGAGGAAACGGCTTCACCAGCATTCCAGTAGGTTATTAACTCTTTTTTTCCTTCATTATGGCTCCAAATGTATGTGTGTTTTGATAATTATGTAGGGTACTGTGTTAGGATAGGCTAAGTGCTTGGTAAAATACAGTACTGTCCAGATAACATGACTCAACACTGTTGGATTTTGTACCTGGACTGTCGAGCATGAACTTCGGTGTTTTGAACCACTTCAGCATGACGGTCTCAGATGAGTTGACAGGGGAGAGGGCAGGACCCGGAGGCCATCTTAGCACCAGCAAACTGGCTTTTTCCACTATGGAGTATGTTGTTTGTGGGAACCAGTTTTTTTTTTCCACATATTTTTATTGATATTTTGCATATAGAACAAGGGTATTTACAAATTCGAGGGTATAAAAGTGTTGAAGATAACCAAACTATTCACACCTTTGACTCTAACATGCCTTTTTTTTTTCCCCCAGGAACACCAAACACATACAGAACACCTCCAATAGTGAAACACAGTAAAGTGAAAGTAGTAGTAAATAAAATATAAAACAATAAAAATAAATAAATTGAAATAACTTTTAAGTAAAAAAAAAAAAAAGAAACCTAGGTGTGCAGGGGAATTTGTATTTCTACATTAAAGCAACAAATTCCATAAATGGCTGCCAGATAGAGTAGAATTTGTTCAAATTTCCAGATTTAGTATATCTAATTTTCTCCACTTTCAAAAAGGACATGACCTCATTTATCCACATTGTGCTGGATGGAGTTTTAGTTGATTTCCAATTACAAAGAAGGTGACGCCTAGCGATCAAGGAAGTAAAAGCTATCACCTTCTTGGGAACCAGTTTTGTTTGGTGGCTTCTCAGATTGAAGAAGTCCTTTGGATGAAGGACGAAACATTTCAGCACAAAAGAAGAAACTGTCCAGATGACCTGAGTTTACTTGTGATTATTTTTATTTCATTCTCTGAGTCTGTTTTTCCTCTTTTCAGCTTCCCCAGTTTCTCTCCTCCCACTCTCACCAGCTCCTGATTATCCTCCCCAGGTTTTTGTTATCCCCTCATTGTTTTGGCCTTGAAATAATGTCTCATTCTGTTCGTCCCTTGTCTGTGGATTGTGCTTCCCAGCCTACGTGTTCTGTTTCCTTCATGTCTCCCCATACTATTGGTTTGTGTAGGTCTTGCTGCCTCGTCAGATTTTGTTTAAAGTATTTGTTAATAAATAAATTCGCTTTATTTTTATCCCTTGAGTTTCCACGTGTCTGTCTGCATCAGGGTTCAACTTTCAATAAAGATCTTGTTAATCTTGCGCTCCACTTTTCATACCATGAGAAATGACTAAATTATAATTTATCAAAACCTTGTGAATGACGTAACTGCACTGTCTCATTATAGCTCAATATCTCATGCAATATTGTGAATTATGATACACAGGTTATACGCCCAACCATTACCACACCATTGTAGATTAATAGCTGTAAAACTGACTACAGTATTGTATTTTTCATCCTATAAATCATAGGTTTTTTACATAATTTGAATGTCCTGTGACTTATGCGTCATAGTGACAGATGATTTTCCTCCCATATTTATAAACCAATTTTTGGCTAAGATATGACTGTTGTCATTCATTCTGACTGAAATTATTGAACACTACCATTTTCAGCCACTGGGGCCGAGATGGTGTAGAGGCAGGGCAGCCAGTTCAGGACCGGAAGGTCCCGGGTTCGATCCCCGGTCACTGCATACCACAATGTGTCCCTGGGCAAGACACTTAACCCTGAGTTGCTCCCGGTAGAACTGGCAGCGCCTTGCATGGCAGTCTACAGCTACCGGTGTATGAATGGGTGGATGGCTGGTACTGTGAAGCGCTTTGGGGCCCCTCATAGGGGGCTGGAAAGCACTATATAAGTAAGCTCCATTTAGCATTTACTAGATGGCAGTCGAGCAGTATGGCATGTCTTTGTATCATGTAATAGGTAAAAGTGGCTATTGATGACACAATCGGCTTGCCTTAGCCTGCCACCATCATCTTCCTGGAGCAACCGTCAAATCAACTTCTTTTCGCTGCGCCGTCCCAGTGAGATGTTAGCTAATTTGACCGTTGAAGCGCATTTATTAAGTAAAAGTTCAACTGAGACACACCTTTACTATAAAGTCGAGCAAACAAATAATTGTTTTTAGGTGGTTATCTTGTGAAATTTTTAAGAAATGGACAACAAGTCGCTCTCTGCGCGGTCATGTTTCTGCATGTCGACTTTTGAAAATGCAGCTGATTTGACCGTCAAAGTAATTTTATGAAGGAAAGGTTAAACTGAGACACACCTTTGCTATATTTTTAAGCAAAGAAACAATTGCTTTTAAGTGTTAATCTTGTTAAATTCTTGTTAAAGTCCTCCTGTGCACGCTTCCGCGGCCGCCATTTGGCAGCCAATCAATTTTTGGCACAACACCGTCCCACATTTCGTCAATGGTGACACATAATAGATGCAACATATATGGAGAAGCAACATATTTATGGATTTTTCCATTTTATTAGACATTTTTGGACTGATGCGACTTATAGGATGGTTCGACATGCATGGCAGAAAATACGATAAGTTAGAGGCGGTTTTTCATTTTTCAGATACTTACAGAACTGTCTGACATCCCTCATGAATTTGGTTGACATCTAAAGTTAATTTTTTGTGGATGTACTTCATATATTTACTTTCTGAGAGATTAATTACAATTTTTCTTTGAGAATCATGAGAATGTTTGGAAACAGACACACAAATACGTTCACACCCTCACACAGAAACAGGAAAATATATGATTGCTCCACCTTTGCCTTTTGGAAGTGAGTGATGAATGATAAAATAAATTCCTCACAGTGGTTGACTGTCACCCTGTTCCTCCCATTTTGACCTTTCTGCTTTGTGTCATAAATAGGTTTGCTGTTGGAAAAAGTTATTTTGTGTTTGCAGAATCACACAATTGGCACATGATTCTAAATTTCGTCAGCATTATGGAAGAATCATGTAAAACAAACTGAGCTGTGCAGAATTGCATTTATTAGAATTTAATTTTCTTCTGTGTGTGGGAGATTAGACCCACTCTTAGCTAGACGTGTGTGCTCGTATGTGTGTGTGTTTTTTTCTACTAATTATAGCTTTGTTTCCCTGGCAACACTTGCATATCACATCAACTTCCATCAACATCTTTGTCAATAAAAATGGAATGTTGTATTATTTTGTGCATTTCATAAGTAACAAAACTACACTGTAAAAAAAATCCGTAAAAAAACAGGTAAATGTACTGTGGAAGTGTGAAGGAATTTTCCGTTATCATTTTTTACAGGGGTTTCCCCTTCTTTTTTTTTTTCGCGCAAAGCACCCTGGGAACAAGAACCTTTGAGAAGAAGCACGAAAGAGGACTCCATTTACCTGGCACCCTAGATTAACAGAAATTTATGTAAATTATACATTAAAAAAACTGTTAAATTACAGGAAAAATCCGTTTTAGGGTTTACGGAAATATCTGTAAAAAAACGGAGAATGTACTGGCAGAAAATTACCAGGACATTTTCCGTTTTTTTACGGATTTTTTTTTTTACTGTGTACATTCCAGTTTGCTGATGGTATCTTCGGGGTTTTCACGTTCTTAAAGTGTAAACACATAAGCACATGCGTCTGCAGGTGCATGCAAACTCTTCCATCCTCCTCCCAACATGCATCTGTGATCACACACCGTCTGATCACGCTCTGGAGGGGGCGTGTGGAAAACAGATCCAGTATTTCAGCTTCTGCCTGCTGCTTTTGTTTGCAGCTCAGCAGCTGAAAGGGAGAGATCAGCCAACCATAACAGTTCATAATGGCTTTTCTGCCTCATCCACAAGTCTAGAAGCGTGCCTCCGGTTGGGCTATCCCCATGTGCACCCCCACCCCCCTACTCTCCCTGGCCCCAGCTTCTACCATCCTTGATGCCTCTGTGAGTATGTTTGCACATGCGGGTGGATGTGTAGGGACAACGTTTGTGTGTGCGGGAATTCAGACCCATGGCTGTGACTATGACAACGGAAGACCCCCATTGAAAGTGGGTGAAGTCAGCCAGTACAACTGGGGCCCCTGGGAGTGTCTGATCACGCAGCAACTGGGGGGGGCCCAGGCTCAGGACTGCCGCAGAGCCGTGCTTAAAGGTTGCAATGAAAAGGTTTACGGTACTTGCGATTTATCAAAAGTACTTTGAATATATACTGCAAAGTTTTGATTCTAAATTTACTGAGTGTCAAGAACACAGTTTAGAACTCTTACCACTTACCTTTTGTAATATGCTGGTGAAGATTCTCAGTCGTCCAGGACATGATGAAATCAAAAAAGGCGTTCAATACAGGATCAACTGGACTTTATTTGTTGCAGAAAACGTTTCGACTTCTGTCCAGAAGTCTTTTTCAATTCCCTTTTGTAATATAAACAGAAAACAATCCATTCTTTTGACAAGTTTTAAGTGTATAACACAACATTTGTATGAAACAGCACAATTTGGCAATAATAACTGAAAAAATAAAATATAATTTTTTTTACTTATATAAATATTTATAGTCCATCCATCCACCATTTATCTTTTACCTGCTTATTCCTTTTTGGGTCACGGGGGTCACGGGTGCCCATATCCAGCAGTTACTGTGCGAGAGGCAGGGGACACCTGGGCACGTCTCCAGTCCATCACGGGGACAGAGACAAACGAGTCAAGCAACCATTCATACTCCATGGGTCAATTTAAAGTTACCAACCTTTATTTAAAAATACATTTTGCCCCCTGTCTTTCATGGCAGTGTCAAGAAAGTTTGGAGTTATAGCCACGTTGGTCAAACCTAAACGATGTAAAAATGATCCACTGCAAATTTGCGAGCTCTGGCAAGATCTATAAGTGCTTGAAGTGTGTAATGAGAATGACCTCAGCCATTACCACACTTGACACTTGACAAAGTTATTGACATGTTTATGTTTTTATGGTTGATTTGCTGTAGCAGCCATATACGCATGACTCCAAAAGTTAATGTTTTTCATTTGTTTTCGATAATTTCTTTCCAAAAGTTTTGTTAAAATCTATCCATGGTTTGTGAAATCTTGCTAACAGACCAACTTAAATTCATTGACAAAGTTTGAAAAACCAACTGTTAGTGCAATCAGTTAGTGCTCAGACTACAAGTTGGAGAGGACTCTCAGCTACTGTACTACCAAGCCAAATTTGACTGAGTTACTGCCATTTTTGTGTTTAGCTGCGCTTCGCTGTGGTGGCCTTCTTGAACTGGGTTGAATCTTCTGTTATTCAGTTGTAGATGTACATCTAACGATTAGTTTCCGAAAGTTTAAACAAAATCTGTCTGGTTGTCTGTAAAATATTTTGCTAAAACAACAAATTAATGCAATCACTCACAGATATAAATACAAGTTTTATTACTGGTGCAAAGGTTGTTTGTGGTAAATAGACAGTTTTATTTTGCTATTTAAAGGGATATTTCTGATTTATTTTTCAGTGGAGAGGTGATGAACTAATAATATATATTCTGCTTAGCAACGTTCTTTGGACAATGTCACCTTGGATTTTATAGATCAAAGATTTTATCGTAGTCAGTGTTACTACTGTAATGCTTTATCAGACTCCAAAATTTGAGTACAAGTACTTCAGTCTGGGTACTTGGCAATACTGAGTTCCAACACCGATTGGTTAATGAATCAGTACAACATTGTGCAAAGACCTTAGAAACACATTTCCATAATTTGGGACACAGAAATAATCTGTTCAGTTGTGTTTATTTTAAAATGTCTCTAAAGTATGAGCTTTTATTTTTTTAAATTTTAGTCCTCAGTTACTTGGAAAGTGGAAGAGGAAATGCTGTCACCAAGTGTAAAAGTGGTGTCAGTCCAAAGTATTGGGATGTATTTATGAGTACAAGAACAAATAGCCGTAAGATAGAGCGCTACAAAATCCTTCCTGCCCACAGCCATCAGCATAGAACAACTATTTAATGAAACCAGGATGATGAGTTAAAACAACATTTCATTTTAGTTTGGGATTAATAAAGTAATTTTGAACTGAAATATTTGAGGCTGGTATTAGGCCCAATAACCAGTATCAGTATTGGGATGCCACTAATGCCAACCGTATTAACTTGTACACCTCCGTAAACTTTACATTACTGTACATGGTTACAGCCAAATAAACACAATGCTATTGTTCTGGAAGTTGCTCCAGGCTGCATGGGGAACACTACAGCTAGCTGCTGCTGCCATTACTTTTTCTGCTTGCAATTAACCCTAGAATTCTGGGTTAATAATGATATTCTGGTGATTGAACAAAATCTGTCTGGTTGTCTGTAAAATATTTTGCTAAAACAACAAATTAATGCAATCAATATGCAATATTGAACGCCTTTTTTGATTGTAAATAAGGATGTTAGTCAACCTCAGTTTTTTTTTCTTGATCCTGCTTATTTGGTCAAAATTGTTATTTTTGTTTGAACTGAGGTCATTTGTAGCATTATATCTACAACAAATATATTTGGTCTATAACCATTTCACAAACCAATCACACTTAGATGATTACTGTAGAAGGAAGTCATGCAGTGTGGTGATGTGTGTTTGGGGAAGACACTGAACCTGCTTGAAGTATTTACAGCAGGGGTGCCCAAAGTGGGGCCCGCGGGCCAAAGCTGGCCCACCAAGCTGTCCTTATTACTATGTTAAAATTTCCTTTGAAGAATCAATTTGTGTACGCTCAGTCATTCCAGGAAAGTTGGCCCAATGACTACTGTAATGACACTACACCACTGGAGTGAATAAAGTGTGCATTAACTTTTTTAATTTTAATAATTTATATTTATTTTTTTATTTTTTTCATTCACCCTTTATTTATCCAGGTTGTCTCATTGATCCACGGGAACTCATTTTCAAGAGAGACCTGTTTTTTTTTTAGGGAGCAGATGGTGGGGGTTAAGGGCCTTGCTCAGGGGCCTAGAGTTCAGCGAATGAGGGTGGAGGCAGGTGTGGGTGTTTCACCTTTTTCCACCAACATTTTTTATGTTGTCTGTACCGGGGCTTGATCCGGCGATCTTCCGATCACAGGCCCACCGTCTAACCACTGCGCCACCACTCCCCCATTTTATTTCATTTTGACAGACTTCATACTGTCTCTTGGCAGATTCTTGCTGCTGAATAACATTTCCTTTGACAAAGCTGGGCATCATGCAGGTGCCATCACACACCCTTAGCTCCCCTAACTTTTAACTCAGCATCTCTGAAAAATTCAGAAACCATCATTAGGATTTTGTAAGGAAACAATTCTCAACTCTTAAATTCACCAAAATGTTGAAAAAATGTTGAATAAATCTGGAAAAAATGATAACAGTCTCAAACAGGACAGTAGAATCTATCATTTTTTTGCACGAGTCACACCACATGTCCATCAATCCAGTAGGTACATCAGCAACTGACTGAATGTTAATCTACTGTAATAAATCTTTGTAAAATGCACCAAAATGCTGGAAATGGCAGCTACTTTATTCAAAATTATTTCGGGGAGGACTCCCAGACAGCCCCCCACCCCACACACACACACCACACCACCACCAACACAGTCTTTTCTGTAATGTGCTTTATACAGAATGGAAGGATAAATAACTTTATAATAAAAAATGGACTTTACTTAAAGAAGTATTTGCATTTCATGTATTATATCATTGCATTTGGCCCGCAGCCCTCTGATAAAGATTTTTAATTTGGCCCTTTCAGAGAAAATGTTTGGGCACCCCTGATGTACAGTATAAAATACAAAAAGAAAATTCCTGACTGTAAAGGGTGAATGTTTTGCAGAACCTGGTGAAGTTAAATGTTTGCCATGTAACTTTGGACTGTTCACCATTAGGAGAGAACACAATACTTTCACAATATTTCACCCAAAACAGCCCCCCAAAAAACAAACCATAAACACCTGCAAGTCATGCTGAAAACACTGTGCAACATTAAAAGAAAGGGACCATTTAAAACAAATGAAATTAAAAGAGATTACTGCCGTACTATTGCATTATGTAAGGGATTTTGTCACGCTCGTTTCAACAAATGAAGTTAATTAGTTTTAATTAAATATTTTCAAGGCCATGCTCGTCACCCTTGACTGTCAACACTCAACCCGTTATGAATTTATTGCTTTAATTTAAACAGCATCAGTGTTGAACTCCTCAGGAAAAGTGCTCCCCTCCTTCCTCTCTCCTCTGCTGACCACTCCCTGGGGAGCAGAATTCATTTAAGGAAGGAAAAGTGCAATAAAAGAAAGACAAAATGATAGAGGAGGAGAACAAGAGAGGCAGGACTGTGAGAATTAAGGCTATAAGAGATGGTGAGCGGCAGAACAGTGGAGAAAGAGAAAACAGAAGGGAAAAAAAAGAGAGATGGACCAAAGGAAGGGAAAAAGGAAGGAAAATCAAGTAGCCATCCGGTGATCATTTTACAGGCTGAGGGGAAGTGTTCCTGGGGAGGGGAAGGAGCCAGACAAATGACTGAATTAAAGCTAAGTGGGTGGCAGCACGGGTCTTTTGCAGAACATCAGTCCAAAAGGTATAAAACTGGGATCATGGAAATAAACTACTATTTGCATCCAGTTTTTAACTGTCACAACTCAAAAAGGTTCACAGAAAGAAATTATCATTCTCATGCAAAACATCCTCATTTTATAAAATAAATATACCGGTACTTTATTGTTTATATTGATGTTTCTAATGAACAATTTTAACTGATATATCACAAAACAAAATACAGTATCCTGTGTACTTTAACTATGTAAGGCTGCTGCATTCTTGTAGTTTTTGCTAAATTACCCTAAAAAAAAAAACTATCACAATATGAAGTTCTGTGTTTACTACAGCACAAGGACTGGACTCCAACAGCATCCTGTACTGTAAGTTTAGAATACTACAATTTCTTCAACACCTTTTAGGTTCATCAATTCTTTTTCCTCTGAAGGAATACCTGAAATTCTTAGTGTGTTTGTCTGGAGTATGGTTTGGCAATCAATGGATAATCGTACAACTTCAAAATCAAATTATAAATCCTATTTAGTCTAACACAGATCCACAATCAAACCAATCCAGCTATTCATCCATTATCTGCACCCGCTTCACCCTTTCCATGTCGAATTTCCATTTCCATGTTGAAATGCCAATCAACAAAAGTTAGTCGGTCTTACAAAACGAGCAGATTATATTGAATTGAGAAAACAAAAAGCCACTTCGTTTTGACAGGAAGAATGACCATCTGCCTCGACTGGATGGAGGACAGACAGGAAACACAGAGCCATTGGTCAAGCTATGGTTTTCACAGTATAGTGGGAAAAAAGAGATTATGACAGCAGAGAGTGAAACAGTTTTAGTGGACCCTGATTGTGTAAAATATCTGCTGTAAAGATGTTTATCCAGTCATATTTAGTAATCAGAGAAAGACAGCAGCTTTTGTTCCTGTCAAGGAGTCCATCAGTGAAGGAGCAGTTTGACCAGGCTTCTGAACATGGTCTCAGACATTTGGTAAATCTGTTTAAATAAGCTTGACATGAACGCTCTCTGCCAAATTAGTGGTTTATTAGTGGAGAAAATGAAAAAAAAAGACATTTTCACAAAGTTCTTTAGGCTATATCACAAAAATTTATTTTTAAAGGTTTTACGTTTTGCCTAGCGGTCATTATGTCTTTTTTATTTGCAGGTAAACACAAGAACACAAGAAAAACTGGAAACTTTTGAATTTTTATTGAAAATGAGTTGATAGAATTTAAAATTATTTTTACACATATATATATATATACTGTATTTTCCGCTCTATAAGTCTCACCTCTCTATAAGTCGCTTTGTCAAATTATTTGGCAATAAATTGGAAAAATCCATAAACGTGTCGCACCTCTATTTAAGTCGCATCTATTATGCATCACCGCTGACTCGTCGCGTATGTTACTCGTCACCGATGACAACCCGAAATCTGGACCGGTGGTTAGCTCTGATGCAAATGGCTGCCACACGGAAGGACTTTAACAAGACTTTAACAAGGTTAACACGGGAAAAACAATTACTTGTTTGCTGAAAATTATAGCAAAGATGTGTCTTCGCTGAACTTTTCCTTAATAAATGCACGTAATTATCTAATCAGCTGTATTTAAAAAGTAGTTTCGCTACGAGCAAACACACGGGTGGGACCGCAGCATTTTCTTTAAAATTTAGCAAGATAAACACTTAAAAATATATATTTGTTAGCTGACATTATAGCAAAAGTGTTATTGAGCTCAACCGTTCCTTAATAAATTCACGTAATGGTCAAATCTGCTGGATTTAAATTGTTTCGCTTTGACGTCTTCCAAACCGTTGCGTGCGCTGTGAAAATAAATTATAAATAAATCAAATTTTAGCTCAAATGTCTCATACAGCTAACAGTTTGTAAATGTCCATCTAGTGATTACTTTCTGTAAGTTTGATCAACATCTGTCCTGTAGTTCATGAGTTATTTAGATAAATAGTACCTGTTTACGGTAAATATGGAGCTATAAGCTAACTGAGCTAACAGTAGTTCATACATCCAGAGCAGGAGGCCGGGCTGCGACAGAGTCAGTCCGACCAGAGGAGGCTGCCGTCAGACACATGAGGTGGGAACGGTCGGTGTACCCTAGCGGACAAAAGTGTGCACCCCTAGCGGCCGAAAGTGGTACTGCACCATTTTTTGCCAAAATGAAAAACGGTCATATCTGAGCCAAAAATTGGTCTAAAATATGGGAAAAAATCCATAAACATGTCACACTGCTCAATAAGTCACAGGGCATGCAAATTAGGCAAAAAGGTGCGACTTATTGACCGGAAAATATATATCACATTATACAACACCAGCCTAACCAACATCCTTAACTCTGTTGCTCCCCTGAAAACCCGGACTGTTTCCTTCTCCAACTCTGCACCCTGGTTCACTCCAGCACTCCGCTCCCTGAAAACAAAAGGTCGGCGGCTAGAGCGTCTTTATAAAAAATCCGGTCTCACAATTCACAAGGAACTTTATGCAAACCACCTCATCCATTACAAGAACAGTATTTCTCAAGCCAAATCCAGCTACTTCTCTGACATCATCAGTTCTAATGTTGGTAATTCAAAAACATTGTTCTCTCTCCTCCACCGTTCTGTCTCATCTCCTAACTCCCTGCCCTCTCACATGGTTTCCACAGAATTTTGCAACTCCATTATGTCATATTTCAATGAAAAGATTATTTCAATTCATAAACACCTTGGACCAAATACTGCCCACAACATGCTCTTTCTCTGTCTTCTCCCTCCCCCCTGCTGATAACATTGCTGACATTATCAGCAAGTCCAACCCCAAAAATACACTGCACGCGGCTCCGCCCCGCTCCGGTCCGCAGGTCGCAGCTGAGCGAGTCCAATTTCCACTGCCTGCGCTCCGCTCAGGTCCGCCTGGATGCGCCGCTCCGAGACACGTGCGAGATCGCGCGATAAATCAAGTGATAAATAAGTAAGTCAGAACAAAACAATTCATTCGGTGGAAGATGGAGAACAACTGTAGAGAGACTGCTGCCTTGATCTTCTCTCGTAAATGAGCTACATGGTTTGAGCAACAGGAAGTGATGTTTACATTTCAGAATAAAATACTTTTTTATTTATTTATTTCTTGTATTGCGTTATTAGGCGTAGTCATAGTCATAAATATAATAGTTTAGTCATAGAATAGTCATAAATGATAGTTTGACAGCATTTTTGTACAAATAAATCCGTATAGAGCTAGGATTAGTCCGCCCGTGGTGATTTTATTTTGTAAATACGGAAGTTGTGCTCGTTCCTTTTCCTGTTGGTGCGACGTAATCTTCAAAAGTTGACTCCGGCACAGCTCCGTCATCCGGCAGAAATAGAAAAATTTCTAATTTTGACGGACTGCCGTCCGCTCTCCGCAGCTCGCCGCCGCCGTGCGGAGCCAGTGTAAATTCTGTCATTGATTATAATGGGTGCGTATTTGCAGCGGAGGTCGGACCGGAGCGGGGCGGAGCTGCAACGCGTGTAGTGTATTTTTGGCGCAAGTCCTCATCCTATCAACTTGACCCATTCCCCACAGTTCTTGTTAAATCCTGTCTCCCGTCTCTGCTCCCTATCATCACTAACATCCTCCACTCCTCCCTAACCTCTGGCATTGTTCCCACAGCCTTCAAATCTGCTGCCATCACCCCCATCATCAAGAAACCAGGTCTTGACTTCACCAACTTCAGTAATCTTCGTCCGATCTCCAATCTGCCCTTCATCTCCAAGATCCTTGAAAAAACTGTTGCTAGTCAACTTCACTCTCACCTGTCCAACAACAACATTTATGAAGAGTTTCAATCTGGATTTCGCCCCCACCATAGCACCGAAACAGCCCTAGTAAAAATCACTAACGACCTTCTTCTTGCTGCTGACTCTGGTCTTCTGTCCATCCTCATTCTTCTTGATCTAAGTTCTGCCTTCGACACCATCTGTCATTCTATCCTCCTCAACAGACTAACCTCCATTGGCATCTCAGGTACCCCGTTAGACTGGTTCACCTCCTATCTCTCTGACCGCACTCAATTCATTCAGCTTAAATCCTTCCGTTCCCAGTCTTCCCCTGTCTCCACGGGTGTCCCCCAAGGCTCTGTCCTCGGACCCCTCCTCTTCATCATTTACCTCCTTCCTCTAGGCCACATCTTCCGCAAACACGGCATCCATTTCCACTGCTATGCTGATGACACGCAGCTCTACTTGTCATCAAAACCAAACTCCACCCACCCACCCTCCATCCTCACCGACTGTCTCAACGAGCTAAATCACTGGTTTTCTAACAATTTCCTTCAACTAAACAGCAACAAAACAGAAGTCATTCTCGTCGGTACCAAAAACTCTATTTCAAAATCAGAACATCTTCTCGTCCCCCTTAACAACTCTCTGCTATCCCCCTCCCCTCAGGTCAAGAGCCTCGGTGTCATCCTCGACACCACTCTTTCCTTCACTTCACACATCAACAATATTACTCGGTCTGCCTATTTCCACCTCCGTAATATTAACCGTCTCCGTCCTTCTCTCACGCCCCGCTCCACAGCCATCCTGGTGCACAGTCTTGTGACTTCCCGTATTGACTACTGCAACTCCCTTCTCTACGGCCTCCCCAACAAATCTCTCCACAAGTTACAGATGGTCCAGAACTCAGCTGCCCGTGTCATCACTCAAACCTCCTACTATAACCACATCACTCCTGTCCTGCAGCAGCTCCACTGGCTCCCGGTTAAATCACGCATCATCTTCAAAATTCTACTCCTCACGTTCAAAGCTATCCACAACCTTGCCCCTCCTTATCTATCTGACCTCCTACAAATCTCCATCCCATCACGCTCTCTCAGGTCCTCCTCTTCACTACAACTCCATGTACCCTCTGCCCGCCTCTCCACCATGGGGAGCAGGGCCTTCACCTGCTCTGCCCCTCACCTCTGGAACGCTCTACCGCCCGACCTTCGAAACACCACCTCCCTTTCTCTGTTCAAGACTGCCCTGAAAACACATCTCTTTAGACTAGCTTATCATTAACTTTACTAAATGTATTTTTATCTTCCATTTTATATCCTTTATGTATTTTATATTTCAATTTGTCGCTGATAATGTTTGCTCTGTATTCACTGTGTTGGTTTGTTAAGTGTCCTTGGGTGTCATGAAAGGCGCTTTTAAATAAAATGATTATTATTATTATTATTAGTATGTCTATAACTATATCAGATAGTTTGTGTATGTATCCATTGAATTGATTAGTTTATTTATTATTTATTTCCATTGAATCTGGTAAGTGTATTGTTTTATTATCTAGTGTGATTAGTTGAGCTTTTTGAAAATTGCCAAAACAGTTCATTTTGAATGCATCTAAAAATTTGTAATTTATTAATTTATTTTAAACATAGCAAAACATGTTTTCTCATTTATGAGTTTTTGGGCCTGACAAAGCCCTTAGAGTGTTTTAAATATTTCGTAGCCTTTCTATCATTTCAGTTGTAGTCAAGAATGACTGTCCTCCATTCTTGTCATTATCTGGCCGGCTTGGCAAATCCTGGAGCTGCATTCAGTGCAGAGCCTTCTTGAGGTCTTCTTTGTGCAAATATGATTGTCTTCTCCGCATCACCTCTGGAGTTAATTGTGACATAATTAGTATTTTGCTTCCACACAAAGTGATTCAACTACCAAAGACATCATAAATGTCAAAACCTTCTTGTAGTAGTTTCCATCTTCAACTCTCCCTGAAGTTTTAATGGAAACCATGAACGAGGTGTGATAAAGACAAAACAGAGAGCCTCTCTCTCTCTCTCTCTCTCTCTCTCTCTCTCTCTCTCTCTCTCTCTCTCTCTCTCTCTTGCAGGGGTGGTCCTAGCTTTTTTGGTGCCCTGGGCAAACAAAAACGACCTCAGCAGCATAGTTGCCAAGTTCGCTTATTATAAGCGACTTTGCACCTTTTTATTTTTTTATTTTTTAAGTTGCTTGCAAATCTTGTGGGTCACAGGTTGTGTTTTTTGGGGGCTTGTTTTGAGTGTGAAGTTGCGTATTTGGGCTTGACTTTCTTTCCAAGTGAAACTAGTTGATTATCGTGCAGCCGCTTTGGCGCAGGGGATAAGCGGGCGGCACATATGCTTGAGGCTGAGCCTCTCCACAGGCGTCGCGGGTTCACGTCCCAGACCTGATGAGCTTCTTTCTGTGGTGTCTCCCCCCTCTCTACCGTTTCTCCCTCTCCAATAAAGGCCACTAGTGCCCAAAAATGTAAAAAATATTTAACAAAAAAAAACCTAGTTGATTATCTCCCAGCTTCCCACAATAAAGCAAACGATGAGTGGTAGTAGGTATTTTGTCCCTTCCACGTCCTTATTTTCTGTTTATCGCTCCTGCCCAAGATGCCAAGGCGACAGACGCACACATAAACATATACAAATACGTCTGTGGGCGCGCACCCCAAACACTCAAACTATGGCCGAACAATGGGGGGCTCCACTCACATGCAGATGTCAAGATGTTTTTTTTTTTTTTTAAATATGTAGAAAAAATTACATGTGCAAAATTGATTTTTTTTTTATCAGAGCTTTAAAGTATGTGATTCAAAGTGTTTAGCATAATTTTGCAGTTGTTTATGTGTCATGCCGTAATAAATGTGTGTTTATACTGTTTAAAAACGGCCTCTGTTTTACGTAATGTGGTGGGTTGCCAGTTGGGCTTGTTTTCATAGAGCTGGTAGCTTGTTTCTATCGCGAGATCTGGCAGCACTGCACCTGGTTGACGGTGCCCACTCCCCACAAGAGGACGATAGAAAACCTATACCTAGGCTAGACAGGCTATATGAAATAATGTGTTTTAATTTTTTGAGGGGGAGGGCGGAGTCATTCGCTTGTTCCGCCCTTGACGAGATGCCACCCTGGGCAGTTCCTTGTATTGTCCATATCAGAGACTGCAGCTGCTCTCTCGCTTTATGTCTCTCTGTCTCTCTCTGTCCCTCTGTCTCACCCCACCCCTGCTGGTCTCCTCAGCAGTATGATGGTCCTGAAAGATGAGGGAAAGATGCTGGGGAGCATTTAGTTTCAATGCAAACAGATACAACAAACCTGAAGCTCGAATCTAATAAAGGAAGTGCTCTCCTATGGCTCAGGAAGAAAGAAAAATACAGGAAGGGACTATATTACCTGTCTATTGGTGTGTGGGGGGCATTAAAAACTGTTGTGTTACAAGTGAAGTTAAAACTGTTGGTTCAACTTTTCACTTTTTCCTATAAACGAAGAACAGCAACCTGAAAACTGTGACCTATTTGTGCTGATTGTTCGTATGATTTTGCTTAGACGTGCATATTAGTGTGTGTGAGCGAGCATGCATGTGACCGGGTGTGCGTGCACGTGTTCTGGAGTTCGGCAAGGCCCCTGGTATCCAGCAGAGGAATGCAGCAGTCTCTTGAAAAGTAGTTATCAGCTAATGAGAATTCCACTCGGAGCAGGAAGGAAGGGCTTAGAATGTGTGTCCCTCAGCGAATTGGGGCGAATGTTAATCACGGTGCCTTTTAGGTGCACGGACCTACACGCGCATATATGCTTGCTTGCCTGCATGCACAGAGTGGAGACCCAGCAAAAAGTTGCAGAGCCCTGACGCATGAACAGAGGAGGAGGGAGGGAGGAAGATGAGGATAGAGAGGATGTTTTTCAAAACTTGGTGTTGTCTTCGTGGTTTGGAACTAATTGGTTTCAGATGAAAATCAGCGCGCACAAACTTGAGAAGGCCCTAATGTTGCTTTGCACTCCATCTCCCTTTTGAAAAATAGCCTTCTCTTCTCGATCTTTCTTACACGTTCTTGTTTTTTTTCATCTTCTTCCCGTGGTACTGAATGGTTCAGTTGGATTTAGAACAAGTTCATTGTTTGGGAGAGCTGGCATTAAGGTAAAACACCTTGTCTGAAGATACTTCCTAAGCATGACATGTTGCTGTTGCTGAGCTCTCACGTTACTGTCAAAATACCCTGATCAGTCCTTTCAACGGTACTTAATCAGTATACAGTATTGCTGTCCTTATCTTTGTCCCTGTTTTCCATGAAAGACACTCGGGCCTCTAGAGATCCTGTCCCTCAGGAAGAAAGCAAGCGTCCCCCTCCCTCCTGTTTTTTCATAACCTATTATTTATGTCTGACAGACCTCCTCCAGACAAATGGCTTCCATATGGAGAAAGAAAGACAGAAAGGCAGAGAAGAAGTAAAGAAGGGAGAGAAAAAAACTATCTCTGCATCTTCTTTTTTATTCTTGCCTTGCCAGCTTTATTTATTTTTTTCTTTCCAAGTGGAATAAAATTTAAGTTTTGGGGGATGGTTTTTATTTTGTTTTTGTGGCATGACTAATGAATATGTTTACTGATTGTTTTCTCACTGGTTCACTGATACCAGTATCAGTCATGATGCACATCATTTTAAGGTGGACATCCATGAGCTCACATTCTGAAGAAATACAATCAATCACAGAAGACTGCAATTGTTCCTTTTTAAAGTTTAGAAAGTTTTCTCCTTCCTTTGCATTGATACGTTGTGTATTATGTGCTAGTGCTAAATGTGGATTTGTTTGTTCCCACTTTTTTAAAGATTGCCATTTATAATATTTTGATAAATCACAACATTGCCATTCTTAACTAGTAAATTACTGAGAAAATCAAAAGTTTATTATTCCTTAAAGAAATCCACATTTTAAACCAGTTTTAAACCCAGAAAGTTGAAGTAGTGGGCAGTTTTGTCAAATTTTGTCAATGTCAACATCCTGCAATATTAGAAGATTTCCTGAATATGTGTATGTGAATGACTCTTGGCAATATATCTGTAGAAGTGACATGGTACTAACGTAGCTATTTTTGTGTTTTTTTAAGATGAATTGCCTGAGGAAGCCATCTTCAATCATGCTGATTTCAGAAATTAACAAGATGGAATAATTACCGTAATTTCCGCACAATACGCCGCTACTTTTTTCCCCCTACACGTTTTGAACAACGCAGCTTATACAATGATGCGGCTATTTAAAAAAAAAATTTTTTTATGGCCTATCAAGCTTCATGCCACCAAAACATTTAGCTTTGTCACACACTTTCAATAGCTGCCCACTGCACCACCTTGTGGTGGATAGGTTAAATGCAGAGACTAATATTGCTCACATAGCACCCAATACACATCTTTCTTGGGGGTAGTGATCAATAACTTCCTGGTAGACTACTGTTTTTTTTATCAGCCATGTTACAGGCACTGTTCAGAAAGAAAACATTTACTGTATTTGCGCATGTGTTTAATTAAAAGTTAAAAAAAACCTTTCTGTGTAAATTTCTCATGTTACAACATGAACACTCGCAGCTTATAATAATAATAGTAATAATAATAATATTAATAATGTCATCACTGTATGTTTCTATACAATTACAAAATTACTCTCTGCATCCAGCGCCCAGGGGTGCATTTTGGGTATAAGGTGTGCTGTCCAGAGACACCACGAAGTATGCAGTGGCTGGGGACCAAACCTGGGACTTTCGGGTCCAGAGCCGGCTGCCTTGCCTCTACACCATCTCGACCCCCAACAGACAAGTGTGGCCTTTTTATGTAAAATTTTAATTTTCTGTTCAAATTTAGTGGGCGTGGCTTATATTCAGATAATAATAATAATAATAATAATTTGTCACATTTGTCATCTGTGTATGTTCCCATACTTGACAGACGAAATTGGTCTTCTGCATTGCGCTTAACAGTCCAGAAATTACAGTATAACCCAGAAGGCAACGCCCGCATGCCTCAATGACTATCGCCCAGTAGCACTCACCCCCATCCTGATGAAGTGCTTTGAACGGCTAGTCATGAAAAGCATCACATCTGTCCTCCCTGACTCCCTGGATCCCTTCCAATTTGCATACCGACCTAATCGCTCAACCGACGATGCCATCTCCTCTGCCCTTCACACAGCTCTCACACATCTGGACACGAAGGACTCCTATGTTAGAATGTTGTTCATCGACTTCAGCTCGGCATTTAACACCATCATCCCCCAACAGCTCATCCATAAACTGGACAGTCTGGGGCTGAACACCTCAATGTGTAACTGGCTGCTAGACTTCCTGACCGGGAGACCACAGACAGTACGGATCGGGAGTAACACATCTAGCACCATCACATTGAACACAGGGGCCCCACAAGGATGTGTGCTGAGCCCCCTTCTATTCACCCTGCTAACACATGACTGCACACCATCGTACAGCTCCAACCACTTCATCAAGTTTGCGGATGACACAACAGTGGTAGGTCTCATCAGCAACAACGATGAGACGGACTACAGGAACGAGGTGAGCCGCCTGGCCTTGTGGTGCGGACACAACAATCTCACTCTCAACGTGGAGAAGACAAAGGAGATTGTTGTGGACTTCAGGAAGAGGGATGCCCAACATCCTCCTCTGACCATCAACAGCACCGCAGTGGAGAGAGTGGACAGCACCAAGTTCCTGGGAGTGCACGTCTCAAAGGACCTGTCCTGGAGCAGGAACACTGCAGCACTGGCAAAGAAGGCTCACCAGCGTCTCTACTTTCTCCGCAAGCTGAAAAGGGCTGGAGCTTCAACCCCCATCATGAGCACCTTCTACAGAGGTGCCATAGAAAGTGTCCTGACCAGCTGCATCACTGTGTGGTTTGGTGCATGTACTGCATCCTGCCGCAAGAGCCTCCAGCGCATTGTGAGAGCAGCTGAGAAGATCGTGGGCACCTCCTTGCCCTCACTGCAGGACTTACACAGCAAACGCCTCACTCGGAAAGCCCACCGCATGGCAGGTGATCCCACACACCCACTACACAGCTGCTTCAGACTGCTGCCATCAGGAAGGAGACTGAGGAGTCTCCAGGCTCGAACCAGCAGACTGAGAGACAGCTCTGTTCATCAGGCAGTCAGAATGCTAAACACTCTGCCTGCTCTGCCTCCCCTCCCATTTGAACTGCCTTAACACTAAAACTTTCTCACATACTATCACTCAACACAAAGTTTTTAACACTAGACTCTGTGTCACCAAACGGGTTTTCACTAAACTCTCGGTCATGTGCTCATACAGTTTGCACTACTTCTCATACTTGCACTAATGTCTGTATTACATCACTGCCTATAATCATAATACTGTTTACATTCTCTGTTTACATTTATTAATACTGTTTACTTTTATTACTACTGCTTACATGTAATTACTACTGTTTACATTTATTTACACTACTCTAATATCTACACCACTGCTGATACATATACAGTGTGCTCTGAACGGTCTTATTTAGGGATGCCCAATGTGCCTTACTGCATATGCCACTTTTTGCCTCTACAACAACATCAACTACTACCTCATACATATACTGTGTACATTGACTCATACGCTGCTTTGCCACTTTGCAAATGTCAATGCTAGAAACCTTTAGTTTATTTTAGTTATACTTTTTATACTCTTTTTTTATACCACTATGAAAAAAAACTCAGGACAGTGTTAGTTTTACTATTTTTATGCTTATGTCTATTATTATATGTTTCAGTGTTTCAATGTTTAGATGTTTACTGTTGCACCGAGGGACTGAGAGAAACGCAATTTCGGTCCTGTGTATGTCCTGCACTGTACATATTGCAGATCTGACAATAAAGTTGACTTTGACTTTGACTTTGACTTTGATTGTGGGTTTTGAACCCAGGTTGAGTCAGGAAGGGCATACGGTGAAAAGCTGCTGAAATGTTTTGTGAGAGTTTGCTTGTTACCCTTGCAGAAGGGAGCAACCAAAATAAAATTTGATCAGTGGTTCATGACATATTTTGGTAACAATAGACACTCCAG
>JBBPBX010000649.1:74726-85209 GCA_038048925.1 Garcialebias charrua
ACACTCCAGCATCTCAAACATGCACACACACACACACACACACAAACAAGTACAGTATATTATAATCCATATTTGGTTTTTGCTGGTGGGGGATGATCAAATAAACTTAATTTTGAGTTGTGTTTCAGTCTGTTTTTGTAAGAGTGGCACTTGCTGCAGTTTCCAAGATGGCCGCCAATCATCCACAGCTGACGGTCATCCACCTGACAAGCTCCACCTATACTTAAGGCTGCAGTCAAGTCCTACTGTTCGCTGGAGCATTCATGGTATGTATGCTTCTGGCCAGTTTTATGAGTATTTTGAGAAACACTTACCTTGTCTTTGTTGTGTCTCCAGTCCTCGTGTCCATCTTGGTGCTGTCAAGATTCTCCTGGGTCCAGCTCTACGCTCATCGTGCCTAGCCCTCCAACCACTTGCCTGCCTCATTCGCCCTCTGGGATTCATTACAGGAAACTAAGGATTTCTCTACAACGTCCACCCTCCTACTCCATCTGTAAGGAAAATAACAAAACAAAATCAATTATCTTGGAAAGCCTTCTGGTCAAGCCCTGCTGACAGTCTGTTTCCTCTTCCAGGATTTCCAGAGGACCCCTGTACATATGTATATAGATCTTCACTGTAAATAATAAACACTGTGATTTTGTACCTCTTCGTCTTGTGTCGTTCTGGGTCTCGTTAACTGGGTTCCATAGGATTATAACAGTTTTTCATAGGAATCTTATGGTTTTAATTTATATTGACTAATCTGCACATTTATATTATTTACACATGTGAGAAACAAACTACTTTAATAACAACGTGCAGAGGTTTTAACCATGAGTGTGAAAAAATGAACAGTACATGTTCAACCAGCTATCCATCATCTTTACCCGCTTCTTCTTTTTCGGGTTGGGAGGGTCACTGGTGCCCATGTCCAGCAGTCACGGTACGAGAGGCCTCCAGTCCATCACAAGGACACATGAGACAACCATTCACTCTCTCACTCACACCTAGGGACAATTTAGAGTTACCAATCAGCCTAACACACGCACGGAGAGAACACACAAACTCCACCCAGGAATTGCCCCAGCCAGGATTTGATCCGGCAACCTTCTCACTGAGAGGTGGCAGCTCTACCATGTTGCACCACCGTGCCAACCTAATTTACATTTTTGTCTGAAAATATAAATCAAAAAAAATAAATTATATTCATAGAAAATGTTACGAAGAAGAATCTTCTGCAAAGAGCTGATTGTTCATCTCACTCAGATTTGTGTCGGTGTTGGAGTTCTACTGAACATCTGGCCACACATCTGGGATCTGATGCAACTTTCTGATCTGACTAGGAAAAAACAAAATAATAATATAGAAAAAAGAAGAAAAGAAAACGTGTACACTTTCATCTTGAGAATCCTGTTGATGATGGGATGTTTTATAATCGTTCTTCCTCCTTTTTATGACATCCAACCTTCTCTTTCATCTGTTTTTTCCTCTCGCTTTCTCCTTTTAGTTATTCTTCCTCTCTCTTCTTTGGTGTTGTTCTTCCTCTCAGAATTAAACTGTAGCTCCTTTCTGGTCCCAGTGGAAGCAGCTGGCCAGCTAATCCCTGATGGGGCCTTCTCCTCTTCCCCCCACCCCCTCCCTGATTCTCTCTTCCTTCCTTCCTCACTGCATCCCTGGTGTAACAGTTCCCTTGTTCCCACAGGACAAAACAGCACCTTTGTGTCCTCCTTGACTCGCTCCTTCTCTCCATCACTGCAACCCCCCTCCTTTCTGCACACCCTCCACACCCGTTTTTTTTTTTTTTTTCTCGAAAAGCAAAGCAACATTTGGATTGGGAAATTGTAAACAGCAGGTTTATGGGCCTGGGGGCTGAGGCAGAGTCCAGCAGGGCTCAGAGTCCAGCAGAGCAGAGAATCAGCCCTTTGTTATGGTGGGATTAGTCTGGGAGGTGAGAACAGGGCTGCCCCCCTCAAACTGCTCACACCTCCACCTCTAATCACCAACACCAGTGCAACACACCCAGTCTGACGGATGACAGACTGGAGAACGTGTCAACTGCCAGCACAAACATGTCAGTTCCTCTCATTTAAGTCCCTTTCATTTTTAGAAATCCACACACATTATTCCTAATTAAATTAGGCTTTTGTTTGTCCATTGTTGATTGTTCAAGGAAAATCTACTGTTGCTGTTGTCATCATTCTTTAGTTTGTAGACAGGTCTCTCTTGTAAACGAGTCCTCGAGGCTCAGTGAGATTAACCTGCCTAAATAAAGGTTGAGTGAAATTTTTAAAATTGTATAATCAGAATTTAAAGTTCTTAAAATGACTCAGCAATTAGAAATCACACAAAAAAAAGGGTTAAATCACGTCATCTGGACAAGTTTCTTTGCTGGGAGAAAAGTTTCAAAGAAACTTACATGATTTAACCCTTTTGTTTGTGATTTACACACCTGGATGATTGAGCGGTCAAACCTTTTTACAATCAGAAATACAGTAGTCCCTCAATACTTTGTGTTTCGACTTTAGTGGACTTGTTCTGTTGTGGTTTGTGACGTGCAGATAATAATATTGTACATTACCGTATTTTCCTGCCTTTAAGTCGCTCCGCCCCATAAGTCGCTTTAGTCCAATATGTCCAGTAAATTGGAAAAATCCATAAATATGTCGCTTTGCCCCATAAGTCGCATTATGCGTCACCGCTGATACGTCGCGTATGTTATGCGTCACCGCAGACAACCCGGAAATGTGAGCCGTGTTTTGCCCAAAATGGATTGGCTGCAAATGGCGGCCCCAGGAGCGTGCACGGAAGGACTTTAAAAAGATGAACACGGTAAAAACAATTATTTGTTGGCTGAAAATTATAGCAAAGATGTGTCTGAGCTGAACTTTTCCTTAATAAATGCACGTAATGGTCAAATAAGCTGAATTTTTAAAAAATAGTTTCGCTATTTCGCGTGCTGTGAAGCGTGCACGCGCAGTGAGCGGATACGCTGAATTTCTGTAAAATTTAGCAAGACAAACACTTAAAAAAATATTTGTTTGCTGACATTATAGCAAAAGTGTTTCTGAGCTTAACTTTTCCTTAATAAATGCACGATCAGTTGGATTTAAATATTAGTTTCGCTACGTGCATGCGCAACGAGCGGATACGCTTCATTTCTTTAAAATTTAACAATATAAACAACTAAAAATATATATGTATTTGTTGGCTGACATTATAGCAAAAGTGTTTCTGAGGTTAACCTTTCCTTAATAAATTCACATAATGGTTAAATCAGCTGGATTTAAATTGTTTCGCTTTGACATCTTCCAAACGGTTGCGCGCGCAGCTAAAATAAATTGTAAATAAATTGAATTTTTGCTCAAACATCTCCTAAAGCTAACTCATTGTAAATGTCCATCCACCAGTGGTTACTTTCTGTAAGTTTCATCAAAATCTGTCCTGTGGTTCATGAGATATTTTGCTAACAAGTTAACAATAGTTCAGACCTCCAGAGAGCATGAGGTCGTGCTGCGGCAGAGCCTGGTTTATACTTACGTCTTTTACCCCCCGTTGAGTGAAAAAAGGTTACGCAACTTCTGGCTGCACTCCCGCTGTGATCCCCCGGTGACAGCCCGTCTTGTACATGGCCCCCAAGCAGAACTGCAAGACGCTGCATACAAGACGGGCTATCACCGGCATGCCTAAGTTTAGAACATTGCAATAACATGGGAAGGGTTTCTAAAGGTACGCGACCAACACCATTTATGGTGGGGATGGCGTGCTGTTGACCTCAACTCGGGATGTTGTGAGTCGGTGGGCGGAATACTTCGAAGACCTCCTCAATCCTACTGGCACGTCTTCCACTGAGGAAGCGGAGCCTGGGGACTTTGGGTCGGGCTCTCCAATCTCTGGTGCTGAGGTCACCAAGGTGGTTAAAAAGCTCCGCGGTGGCAAGGCTCCGGGGGTGGATGAGATTCGTCCTGAGTTCCTTAGGGCTCTGGATGTTGTGGGGTTGTGTTGGCTTACGCGACTCTGCAATATCGCGTGGACATCGGGGGCAGTTCCCTTGGATTGGCAGACTGGGGTGGTGGTTCCCCTATTCAAAAAGGGGGACCGTAGGGTGTGTTCCAACTATAGGGGGATCACACTCTTAAGCCTCCCTGGTAAGGTCTATTCAGGGGTTCTGGAGAGGAGGGTCCGTCGGATAGTCGAACCTCGGATTCAGGAGGAGCAGTGTGGTTTTCGTCCTGGTCGTGGAACACTAGACCAGCTCTACACCCTCAGCAGGGTCCTGGAGGGTGCGTGGGAGTTTGCCCAACCAGTTTACATGTGCTTTGTGGACTTGGAGAAGGCATTCGACCGCGTCCCTCGGGGGGTTCTGTGGGGGGTACTCCGGGAGTATGGGGTACCAGGCCCTTTGATATGGGCTGTTAGGTCCCTGTACGACCGGTGTCAGAGCATGGTCCGCATCGCTGGCAGTAAGTCAGGCTCGTTTCCGGTGAGAGTTGGACTCCGCCAAGGTTGCCCTTTGTCACCGATTCTGTTCATAACTTTTATGGACAGAATTTCTAGGCGCAGCCAAGGTGTTGAGAGGATCCGTTTTGGTGGCCTTAGAATCGCTTCTCTGTTTTTTGCAGATGATGTGGTCCTATTGGCTTCATCAGATCGTGATCTACAGCTTTCGCTGGAGCGGTTTGCAGCTGAATGTGATGCGGCCGGGATGAGGATCAGTTCCTCCAAATCCGAGGCCATGGTCTTGAGCCGGAAAAGGGTAGCATGCCCTCTCCGGGTCGGGGAGGAGGTCCTGCCCCAAGTGGAGGAGTTTAAGTATCTCGGGGTCTTGTTCACGAATGAGGGAAAACTGGAGCGTGAGATCGATAGGCGGATAGGTGCAGCGTCCGCAGTGAAGCGGGCGCTGTACCGGTCTGTCGTGGTGAAGAGAGAGCTGAGTCAAAAGGCAAAGCTCTCAATTTACCGATCGATCTACGTTCCCACCCTCATCTATGGTCATGAGCTTTGGGTTATGACCGAAAGAACGAGATCTCGGATACAAGCGGCTGAAATGAGTTTTCTCCGCAGGGTGTCTGGACTCTCCCTTAGAGATAGGGTGAGAAGCTCAGTCATCCGGGAGGGACTCGGAGTAGAGCCGCTGCTTCTCCACATCGAGAGGAGCCAGTTGAGGTGGCTCGGGCATCTGGTTAGGATGCCTCCTGGACGCCTCCCTGGTGAGGTGTTCCGGGCATGTCCCACCGGGAGGAGACCCAGAGGAAGACCCAGGACACGCTGGAGGGACTATGTTTCTCGGCTGGCCTGGGAACGCCTTGGGATTCCCAGAGGAGCTGCTCCAAGTGGCTGGGGAGAGGGAAGTCTGGGCCTCCCTACTTAGGCTGCTACCCCCGCGACCCGACCCCGGATAAGCGGAAGAAAATGGATGGATGGATGGATGGATGGGTTTCTAAAGCCTTAATATATCTATATATAAATTCTAAAATAAATATAACATTGCTACTTTGCGGAATTTCACTTATTGCGAGCGGGTTCGGAACCAAACCTCGGCAAAAAACTAGGCACTACTGTATTGTAAAAATCTAATTTTATTTTAGGCTGTTTTGCTTTGTGGGCTGAAAGAGTGAGTGGAGCCTGCCACCCATCTATGATTATTTGCCGACTAAAGCTTTCCACATAGAGGCTTTGAAACTAAATGTACTGTACACAAGCCATCTAGATAAATTAATTAAACACAATGGGTCAAGTCATCCTTATTTCTAGAGCACAGTTAAAACAGATAAAATGTTATCAAGGTGCTTTACAACAACATCAAAGAGATTTTTTTTAAATTACAGAAACAGTAACACACACTAATGGTAAAACTATTAAATTAACAGCAGTAAAAATAAAAATGTATAAGAACAGTATTAAAATGAAAACACAGGACAAAATATACTAAGTCAGCTCACACAGTACGAAACACCAGAGAGAAAAGATGGGTTTTTAGCAGGGATTTGAACAGGTGAAGGGAGGTGGCCTGCCTAATGTTGGGGGGCAGGTTGTTCCGAAGTTCAGGGCCGATGACTGAAAACGACTGATCTCCTCGGAGCTTCAGTCGTGTTTTTGGAACAGCCAAAAGTAGCTGATCGGATGATCCCAGGGCTCGCGAGGGAACATATGGTTCCAGCAGCCCGGAGAGGTAGAGGGGAGCGAGGTCATTTAGGCATTTATAGAGTCAGAGAGTCCGAGTCAGAGAGTCTTTATTGTCATTTGCACCGCATGTGGTACATGTGATGAAAACGAGATTATGTACACGGGGTCCCAGTTACATCCAACAACAAATGCAAGAGAAAAACAGTAATAACATCTAGAATTAACTAAGAGAAACATCAACTAGTAATACACTAAGCCCTAATGTAGTGGAAAGAAAAACATCATTATAAACAGCAGCACGAACATGAGTCTTTATGAGCAGATGGTCACAGATGAACACAGCAACAAGAAAACAGATCAGCATCAGCATGATGTGATATTTTGCAGTGTTTATTCTTATTATTTATTTATTCATGAGTCTAACAGCCTCAGGGTAGAAGCTGTTCCTCAGTCTAGTGGTTCTACATTTGATGCTCCTCAACCTCCGTCCTGAGGGGAGTGGGGCAAAGAGTGAGAGTGAGGTCAACAGCAGAATAAGTCGATTCTAGTTCGCACGGGGAGCCAGTGAAGGGAGGAGAGAACTGGTGTAATGTGCTCAGACCTACATGTACCGGCTAAAAGCCAAGCTGCTGCATTTAGAATTGCCAGTTTTTGAAAAACAGCCTATATTTGGGTAGCCTGGTTAAAACCAGACCCTTGTCCTTCACTTCGCTTCGGACTGCAGTGAAGGGAAATGAGAATTGAGCGGAGCTGTGCAGGAAGGCGAGGGCCAGGCTAATATTTGGGTGCATGTAAAAAAGCTAAGTCTGGTCCTCTGGACATTCAAAAAATAAAACAAAACAAATCAAAAAAATAATTAAAATAATAATTAAAAAATAATAAATAATAAAATAATTATTAAAAATAATTTTTTGAATGTCCAGAGGACCAGACTTAGCTTTTTTAGATTTTTCTACCTGGATTATTGAGCATGCATCAGAGTATTTGGGTGCATGGTTTGCAAAATTGTATCATAGGCTGTGAACATTATTTTGTTGCCAATTCCCTTCCACATTACACCTGCCTCGGCTCGCTTTGTATCCACATTCATGGTTTAAACTACTGGGATACATATTTTTAAATGAAGATCAGCAGATTTGAACTTCTTAAATAAATATGTTTGGATCTGCAGAATCAGGGCAGTAACCTCAGTTGTTTTCTGTCATTGGAAGTTTCAAAATACAGCTCAGGGGCCTCATGTACAAAGACTTGCGTGGATTTCTTACTGAAAAGTGACGTACGGACAAATCCAGAAAAGTGTCTACGCACAAAAAAATCCAGATTTATCAAACCCTGCGTACACCTGAATCCACGCACATTCCTTTTGTACATCACGATGAACGTGGAACTGAGCGCACATGAGAGAGTGGCCGACTCCGCCTTTGACACGCCTCCGTATGAATATGCAAAGTCATTCAAATATGCCATGCACGACAGGAATGTCGTCTCTGCTCCATTGCAAATCATGTCGGAACGTGGAAAAAAGAGGAACTTCACGGACTGTGAACAGGAATCACTTCTGAGTGAGGCAGAGAAGCACGGAAAAAGGTTTTATTCGGCACGCCTAGCGCAAAACATACCATCCACTTTTAAACAAGAAGTTGACCCATCTGCTCTAACATGCCTGTATAGGTTAGTGGTGAGCGCGCCCGCCCTTCGTCCCAAAGGTCGTGAGATCGACTCCCCCTTGGTACAACGTTTTTTTTTTTCATTCCAGATTTAAAGAACACAGGAAAACTATTTAATAAAACAACAAGAAATAGAACAATACATGAAATGAAAGGAAGCAGACGATTTCTTGTTTTGTAAATAGTTTTCATGTGTATTTAAATCTGGAACGAAAAAAAAAAAGAGAAACGTTGTACCATGCGAGATTCGAACTCATGACCTTTGGAACTAAAGGCAACCGCGCTACACACTGACCTAAACGTAGGCGTGTTGGTACAGCTTGGTTAACTTCTTATTTAAAGAAATCACATCTCATTGTTGTCAATATCGTTGCCACTATTTGGCGCATGCTTTTATATCCACTCATCTAATTGCGTCCATGTGGATGTAATAATTGTTAATCATGTGTGTTTGGTGGGATTTATGATTATTTTCATATCATGGACACAGTTTCTCTGAATAACCTGTAAGTGTCGCCAAAGGAAATATAACCACAGAAACGTGCGTACGCAAGCAGGGGAGCAGCCGTGGATTTGTACGTGGATGCGCAGATATTCCCGTTCATATCAGATTTGATACATACGCCACTTTGCGTGGAAAGTGACGTGCGCAATGTTTTTGTGCGTGCGCACGGTTGATACATGAGGCCCCTGGAGTTTTTGTACTGCATTTGTAACTTCTAGTTCCTAACCATTTCAGCTCATTGAGATGCTACCTTTACTCATAAACTCTGTGGTTTTGTGTCATTTTTCATCTGCTCCCTAAACAGGTCTCTCTTGAAAATGAGTTCTCGTGGCTCAATGAGGCTACCTGGATAGATAAAGGGTAAATGAAATGAAATGTTCACTCCTGAAGAGCTCCTTCATACAGTGGGAACTAACAAGCAGATCATGAGAATGTCCTTTGTACACAATAAATACGCCACAAACTGATTCACCAGCGTTTCCAGATGTTCTTGTTTTCATACGTATCTCAATGTATTATTGCTTTTTTTCTAATAAGATGAAACCAATGTGTGAAAAGAGCCAATGTCAGCCTCTGCCTGCTAACAGGAACAGCTGCTTTGGATAAACAGTGTTAGGAACTTTAATTTTTGTTTAATGACGTTAGTAACAACTCAAAATTCACAAAAGAGAAAGAAAATGTTGCTAAATCTGTTTCACGTTGGTTGCAGCAGCTTTTATTTGATCCATAATTGATTGTTTTTTAATTTATTGCTGCTAAAAGGCAAAGGGGCGAAGGTGGATGACATTATTTTTGCCCATATGTGTGTGGGTGGGGGGTGGGGTGGTGCATATTTGTGCCTGTTTGTAGCAAAATATCACATAAACCACTCAAATATAGTGAAACTTCCATTGGATGTGCATAAACAATTAAATAACTTTTGGAGTCAACACAATTCAAGATGGCCACCACAGCTAGCTGATTTTAGAAAATACAAAATAGTTATAACTCAAATAACAGATAAGTAAAAATTTAATCTGGTAGTAGCTGAAAGTCAATCACAACATACAGTCTGTGCAATATTATATGACGTTGCACATGAAGTTATTTTTCAAGTTTTTCAAGGTTTCTCTAAACTCCACAATTAAGCCTGCAGTCTGAGAACGAAGTGCTCTGTTAGGAAAATAATGAGACAATAAGATCTGTAATATAAGATGGAGCTAGGTTGTTGAGGGCTTTGTAGGTTAGAAGTAAGATTTGCATTCTATTTTGAATTTGAGTAGTATTCTGAAGATGATCCCAGCATAAAAGCTTTACATGGAAGGTGGCAGGTGAGATGCTTTCTTTCAAGGTCTTGCTTTAACTCATGGACATATAGCATAGGATTGCTGTTTAAATAGGTTGTTGATGTGATTTGCATTTTTTTTTCCACAAGTCCAAGTGTTCCTGCAGACAACATGTAGCTATAACTAACATGAACTCTACATATAATACAAAATGCACAGTAAAAAATTTACAAAACTTAATGTCTTAGTGATCATGAGCCAAAATCACCAAATTATCTTGATTTATTTCCTGTACACCTAAGAAAACGTGTCTGTCATTCCTGTGTGAGGACTTTATTGTGGATTTTTTATGGGTTTGAAGACTTAAAAATGCAGTATGACAACTCTGATTTATAACCATTACTTAAAAACACAGCAGATGTCTGCTTTTGTGTGACAGATGATTCAGTCGAGCCTTTAAATCTTTAGCAGATAGGTGTGCAAAAGGCCAGTCTATGAGCTCTGACTGCTGGACCTATATTAACCAAACATCAATGCCTCTGTAAATCACAAAATGACATTCCACCTCTTTTGAATAAATCTTTAGCATATGGAGAGAAGGTGTGTGCCTTTAAAACACACGTGCAAACCGGCAAATGAGTTCGATGTGCCATGGAGAGAATGACAACCTAATGCTGAGCATCAACCTGTAAGACAAGTTGGAATAATTCTTTGAAGACAGATATTAAATGGTTTTTGAAGCTTTTCCTCCCTTTGCCTTTTATGCCTCTTCCTCACTTTCCCTTTCTCTCCTTTCCATCCTCACACATTCAGTTGATTCTGGGCTGAAGTTTCCATTCGCCAGCCCAGCTCTCCCCTTTATGTGTGCTTTGAACTTCTCCAACTGTTCTTTGGAAGGGCAGAGTCAAAAAATGTCCTTTTATTCAGTACAGTCTCTTTGA
>JBBPBX010000649.1:85251-103006 GCA_038048925.1 Garcialebias charrua
TTTCTACAATGCTCTGCTCAGAAACTGGGATGGCCACACCCTCGACAGACAGACTTGCAGGTAAAGGCCTTCATCAATGAGGATTGTCCAGTTTGAGCCTCAAACTCAACTTTACTTTTTTTTTTTCTGAAGCAAAGGTTTCAGGACAGTCTTGGTTGTTCCCTTTCAGTGTGGTCTCTCGGTGCAATATACTTTCTATGGGAATTGCGCCCCCGTGCAATTACCTGAAGGAATACATTCACGCCTTTTACGGCAGGGGGCGTCACCCCGCGCCAGAGGTACCGCCTTTTAGATACTTAAGCGACTGACGCCCCTCCAACTTTCTCTTTTTTGCCCTTCACCTCGCAAAACCTGAACTACCTCTCTTTGCGGGACTTCTCTGCTGCTCCATTGCTCAACCTGAGGTGAGCTTGCTCCCTGCACAGAGCGCACAGAGAATTTTTCCCTGCGTACTGCTGGACTAGCGAAAGCTAGTCCAGCACATTTCTATAACCTCAAAGTTTTTTCTTCTCCTCTCTCCACATTGCTTCGCTCAACGGCGTTGTACTACGCCACAACCGCTACCCCGGCTAACATCCTAGCGGGCTAGCCAGCGAAAACGACATCGACGGAGGAGACACTTGAACAAAGAAGAAAAAGGATTCTGGAAGGACTTGCTCGTCTTATCTCGGACATGCCTCCTGAGAAAGGAAAGCGAAAGACAAAACTTCAAAGGAAAACCGACGGGACGGCGAGCCCAACCTCGCGCACCTGTCCCAGCGGCTGTGGATTTTCCCTCGCAGTAACGGACACCCATGAGGCCTGTCCAATCTGCCTAGGTATATTTCATGCAAGACAAGCTCTGGACGCGCCCGATTCTTGCCCACACTGCAGCCAGATGCTGGATACGGTGCTGCGGCATCGGGTGGACCTCGTGGCTAAGGCCATGGGAAGCTTAGCTGGTCCACAGGACCCAGACACCACGGAGACCCTCACTCCGACCCTCACTCCGACCCCGGAACTCAAAAACATGGCTCTACACGACAGCACGCGCGTCAAATGGGGCGACAGCCCTGACCCGCTCGCTCCCATGGTGGAGCTAACAGTCGAGTTCGATACAAGAGGTATGATGAATGAAGACGAGATCTCTATCTCAGCCTCGGGCGAATTTTCAGCGGAGGAACCAGAACTCAAAATCGAGGATCCGGGAGAGGACCTCTCCAGGACCCCGGTACCTGTCCTCCCTGAAACTGACTTCTCCATCCCTGCCCTGTTCGACCTGTGCCACAGAGCAGCGGACGCGCTGAACATTCCTTGGCCGGAACCTCCACCTCGCCAACAGGTCACGAGGCTGGCGGGGAACTATTTTTATTCAAAACAGCAGGCAGCAACGAGGCAAAGGATGCCCGTGTTCCCGGACTTCCTCACGGAACTGACCCGCACCTGGCCTCAGCCACTAGTGCCCATGCTCCTTCCTCTCTCACAGTTCCTCGACGTGGAAGGCATGGATGAGGCGGGAATAGCCAACGCGCCTCAGATTGAGGACACACTGGCGTCCCACGTAGCTCCCAAGTCATCCGGAACGAAACCGACTCTCCCCAGCAAAGCTTGCAAAGCCTCAGCGTCTCTTCTTGAGAAGTGCTACAGAGCCCAAGGACTCGCGGCGCGCCATGAACGCGTCCGCGATGATGCAGGCTTACCTTGTGGAAAAACTCCAACAACTGCAGGTAACCTCGGATAAGCAAGCTGTTGCCGACTTACTGGATGAAGCCCGCAGAGCAACAGACTTTGTTCTCCGTATGATGGGGACAGCTGCTGTGGCTCAGGGCAGAGGTATGGCGGAAGTGGTCATCGCGATCCGCCACCTGTGGATGACGCTGACGGATTTACCGGAGGGACAAAAGGTGCCTTTTCTCCACCACTCAATAGAGACGGAGGGGCTATTTGGTCAGACTTTGGAGCGAATCCAGACCAAGCTGGACCAAAGGCGCAGGTAGGCTGAAGCTCTCAGGGTGGGCATTCCCCGTCGGAGTTCCCCCCCCCCCCCAGGGAGCCTGCTGGAGGCAGACCTGCACAGCCGTGGCACCGCTCGACGACGCGTGCGCCACCGCAGAAGCGGCCAGCATACGAGGAAGAACCTCGGCAGAGACCCCCGCCGAGCCAACCTCGCTCCGAGCACGCATGGAGCAAAAACAGGTTTGTCCCACGCCAAGCAAGCAGGCATAGGGCCTCCTCGACGAACCGGGACACTCGTCAAAAACGTGTCTGATGAACCAGGCCCACGTTTACATTTTATACGACCTCCCTCCCACGTGCTAACGGGAATGTTCGCACCTTGTTCAGACTTTATTTGTAGCAAAGTACAAATGGCTGATAATTCTGTTGCATGCACAAACCATGTTCTCCCTGCTGTGAGTGACATCAAATCATGTATGTTGTTGCACATAAGCACGAATAAAACTCATAAAACAGAACATCCCTGTTTTATTGACGATTAAAAAAACACACCAACACAAATAATGTCAACAGTACGGGCCTCCCTGGCCTGTCAGCTGTCATAAAGGGTGGGGGGGCACATCCCCCTCCCTCACGGCTCATGGGGTGTCAGTCTATTCAATAAGCCCCAGCAGGGTGCCTCAGGACCTGTCTCGAGAGGACAGACCCAGAGGCGTCTGCGAACAGACCCTCCACCTTTCGCGAAGACAGGTGGGAGAGGACACGTGTTCCAGCCTCCGCTCCATTGTGAACAAGGGGCCGGCCAATACACTAACCAGACAAACACGTGACGTGTTCGCACCACAGGAGAGCACGTCGGATGCCCCAAGGTGGACACAAATTTCACACTCACAAAACAGTGGCTGTGATCACGTTACTATAGTATGTGTGTAAACGGATCGGAGTCGAACCTGATTTTTCTTCCTGATTTTTGAAAGGAAACTGGGCTCCTTATCAACAAATGATCTTAAGTCTGCCGGTCACAAAGGACCATCTCCACGTTCACACGTTCCAGCTGCCCCTTTATTATTCATGAAGGACATGCAATGCTTGAGCGGTGAAAGAGCAGCACGTGACTTTCCTCACAAAGCTGCATCAGACTTGCTCCCACACAACATTATCCCACTGGGTGAGACACCAATTGGAGTTAGGAGATCTGCTCGTTTACAAAAACAGCAGCCTCTCAATCCAATAAATCCTCTTTTGGAGGGAAATAATAGCTTTCCTGTTCCAACTCAATCTAATAAAATTAATAGACTTCATCTGTCTTCGAGGAGACTCGATCCGTGCAGTCTGTTAACACATCAACGTGGAGGCCCCCTCCCCAACCTGGTTGACCCTCAAAGGCTCACATAGGAAGTGGTAGTCCAGCCGCTTAGGCCAGGAACTGGAATTAATTCCAGCCTGTTAGCTGAAAAGGACAGGCTGATGGCTTCGGGCCTACCAGAGAATGTGGTGAAAACCATACAGAATGCCCGTGCCGGGTCAACACAGTCTCTATACGCACAGAAGTGGCGCATTTTCGAAGCCTGGTGCTCAGAAAGAAATATAATTTCTTATGCTTGCGACTTGGCTCAACTCCTAACTTTCCTTCAGGATTTACTGGAAAAGGGTCGTTCTTATTCAACGATTAAAGTGTTCCTTGCAGCTATCTCTGCTTGTCACGAGGGCTGGGGACACAGGACTCCTGGAGCACATCCAATCATAATGAGATATATGAAAGGTGTGCTTCGAACCAAGCCACCCAGCAGGACCTTGACCCCTGGTTGGGATCTTGGCCTGGTCTTGGGGGCTCTTTGCGACCCGCCATTCGAGCCTCTGAGCGAGATTAAGATAGATCTTCTATCTTATAAAACTGAACTGGCTCTTTGCTCGACGAAACGCGTGGGTGACCTCCACGCTCTATCTGTACATCCGTTATGTACCATATTCACCCCTGACGGGTCAAAGGTCACCCTGAGGCCTAATCCCGCTTAAACTTCCAAGGTCTTGACCTTCACCATAGGAGTCTAGACTTTGACCTCTCCTCCTTCCCACCTGCCCCTGTCCTTACTCAGGAACAGGAGAGACTAAAGGCTCTCTGCCCTATGAGAGCTTTATGCACTTACATACAGAGAACAGCCGAATGGAGGGAAACAAACCAACTGTTCGTCTGCTTTGCCGCACCTGCTACAGGAAAGGCCCTATCAAGACAGCGCCTCTCACATTGGGTGACGGAGGCCATTAAAAGGGCGTACGGTAGCAAAGGTCAACAAGTGCCCCCTGGAGTGCATGCTCACTCAACTAGGGGCTTGGCCACTTCCTGGTCATTGTTCAAGGGCATGCCAGTTGCAGACATTTGCGCTGCTGCGAACTGGAGCTCATTAAACACTTTTGCAAAGTACTACAGTTTGGATGTTACTGCATGTGATGTCACTCAGGCTGTTCTTTCTAATACACAATAGAAAGTAGCTTTGAGATGCCTACTGGTCAAAGGCAGACGGTCACACTAGCAGGCATTTTACTGAGCATTTCAAGGGCGTGAATGAATTACGTTCCCATAGCAAGTATGTTGCACCGAGAGACCACACTGAAAGGGAACTGAAAGTTATGCACCATAACTCATGTTCCCTGAAGGAAGGGAACGAGGTGCAACATAGCTGGCCCTTTTCAATGCTGAAAGCTCGGTGAAGTGCAATTTTGGAGAAAGTTGGAGGGGCGTCAGTCGCTTAAGTACCTAAAAGGCGGTACCTCTGGCGTGGGGTGATGCCCCCTGCCGTAAAAGGCGTGAATGTATTCCTTCAGGTAATCGCGCGGGGGCGCAATTCCTATAGCAAGTATGTTGCACCTCGTTCCCTTCCTTCAAGGAACATGAGTTATGGTGCATAACTTTCAGTTTTCACACCTGATAGTCCAGTAGATTCGGTTCAGTCGGGGATCAATATTCATAACATTTTGTTTACATTTGCGCTGGTGCGTGCACTGTGCAGTCGAACCAACCTGTTCCTCCACTCGCCTGTGGTGGCGCTGCACCAAGAACTACTGAAAGAAATGACACAAAAACCTCTGAAGAAGACACTTCTTCTTCTGTAAATAAAATCAAAAACGGAGTGGCAGCAAGTTTTAGCGGTTTTAGGAGATCTATTTTGTCATTTTTCAACAATGGACTTGCTTTCACACTGTACTCGAACTGCACTCAAGTTCTCTTCTACTGGACTGAAACCTAGGTCTTTAGGCGGACCACAATTTGCCTTTTTGTTCCGTGAGAGAGTTCGATGGCGCGTTCACACCTCCCGAAATGAACCAGATTTCCTAGGCAAACGGGCTGGAGTTTGGGACAACAGAGCTGGTGTGAATGTAGCAGACTCTTCTATTCATTCAACCTTTATTTAGTCAGGTAAATCTTATTGAGCCACGAGGGCTCAACATTTACTACTCTATGAAAGGGACATTCATGAAAAGATAAAAGATTGCTTTAAGAACCTGTTTTTGTTTATATATCTCAGGAATTACATGTGTCACAGTTCATAATCTTCTTGTGTTTTGTCTTTTTGTAATTCTGTGCCTTTTGTTTTGTGATTCCTGATACGTTTTGTCACATTGTGTCTCGTTATCATTCTTTGCCTCAGTTTTTGGACTATCAGTTTTTATCATATTGTTATGTTTTGCTTTCTGTTCCTAAAGCCAGGTTCAGTTTTGCTAACTACACCAGCCCTTTACTGTTCATTAATCCCAGGACACAGAGTTGTAGATTTTCAGTTTCTCTTTACTGTGTCCTCACACTTCCATATTGCAACAAATGGAGTTTTTGACATGCTATGATTTTCTTCTTTTAGAATATGGTTTTAGACTTTCTGGCTTTAACTTTATGTTAAAAAAGTTGCTTTGTTATCTAATTCTTTTAAATTCATTTCAATTCCGTTTAGTGCCAAAAAGTCACGACAGAAGTCGTCTCAGGGCACTGAACAAAAACATTTACTGGTATATATAAAAATAATACGTTAACAGAAACATGCATAAATACAAATAATACAAAGTAATTTAATGGTACATCCACTATTTATCTGAGGAACAGACGGCTTTAAATTAACTTTCTAGCAGAAAACTCTCATATTAAGCAAGCATGAATGTGACAGTGGAAAAGAAAAAACCCTCATGAGGAAGAAACCTTTAGCAGAACCAGGCTCAGGACAAGCGTCCACCTGCTTCGACCGGCTGGGTTTGGTAAGAACAGATACACAATGGCCGGTCAAGAATCACATGTTAAGATAGAAATAGTATCAAATGAAAACTATTCAATTGTAATAATTCATTTAAGGTAATGAGGTCAATTTGTCCTTTAGTAGTCTAAGCCTATACCAGCATAACAAACCAACCCTAACCATAGGATTTATCGAAAAGGAAAGTCTTAAAACTGGACAATGTGTCAGCCTTACAGAAATTGGAAGTTGGTTTGACAGATGACTCTGATAACTGAAAGATCTTCCTCCCATTTTGCTTTTGGAAACTCTAGGAACCACGAATAAGCCTGCAGTCTGAGAGTGAAGTGCTCTGTTAGGAAATATGGAACAATAAGATCTCTACTATAAGAATGAGCCAGGTTGTTGAGAGCTTTGTAGGTTAGAAGTAAGATTTTGAATTAAATTCTGGTCTTGACAGGGAACCAGTGGAGAGAAGCTAAAACTGGAGAGATATGATCTCTCCTACTCCAGTTGAGACTCTGGCAGCAGCATTTTGGATGAATTGAAAATCAATGCTGTAATTGGTTCAATGTAATTTTACATCATATACCCTGATGCATGCTCAATAATCCAGGTAGAAAAATCCAAAAAAGCTAAGTCTAGTCCTCTGGTCCTTTACATCATATAGTGATTTTTTGGAGTATTTCCTTCATTGTGTTAACAACAATTTAAACAACTTATCAGGTCAAGAATTTTAAAAGACATCTAGTCATATTTACTTCATGTCCCAAATTCATTCTGCAGTCTGTTCGATTTATAATTGTTTATCTATTTTTTTGTTTGTTTTTTATTAGCTTCTGTTTCACTATTTAATTCAAAGCAAAAAATAAAAATAAATGTATACTTTTGTGTTGCACACATTTTCAAACTATTTATTTTAATTTGACTTTTTTTCTCAGCGTGCATGTCTGATGTGGGTGCATGAAGGTAGCCAGCATCCAGCCAACTTGTTTTATTTTGTTACTACATCTGTTTAGTCTTGAATGTCTTCATTTTGGATTTACTTTTCCACATCTCAGTGGTTTGACAATGTAATTAATATGTAAATGTCTGAGTATTCTCACTTAGTTATGAAAATGTTGCAGAATTCTTTCAATATATTATACAGTATACCATAAACAGATGGGATATATTACTTTTTATGTGTTGAAATTAATTGAGCTCACAAGACATCCATCCTTTATCTTTAATCGTTTTTTCCTTTTTGGGTCGCGTGGGTCACTGGTGCCCATGTTTTTAAATTTGTATTTAATTTAATAATAAACAGCAAATATATGCGAACAGAAGATTTCTACAACTTGTTGTTCTGTGCTACAAAATGTTAACAGACAAAACCATTAACTGTGCTGAGAACCCCAACTTGTTCCAACCTGAACCATCAAACTGTTTGACAATTTATTTATAGATTGTTGTCAACTTTGTTTCGTTTTTGCAACATCTGGTGATAATCTGCACAAAAAATGTAAAAACTCAAACCTCCAAGGCTTATACATTGAATCTTATCTTCCACCACCGGCTCCCAAGTGTCAAACTGTGGCCATTACGATTTGGGTTGGGTTTCCCATAAGCATTTCGGCACTGAGGCAATCTTTGTTCTATTGTAAGATGTGAGAGCTGAGAGGGTTTTGGGGAAGCTGGAACCTGGCTGTTCCCAGGATCCCATTCACCTGAGCTTGAGAATAACAGTGGGAAGGAAAGGAAATACAAAAGAGAAGAGGTTGGAGATCAGAAATACATGTGCACCTTTCTATTCATGCAGGAACAGAAAACTTATTCATGGAAACATCATACATTTTTCGGTACGCATATATACTATTGCTGTGCAGGCACTTGTTTCTAACATCAGTCTTTAGCTATTGTTTAAAGTTGTTTCAAGGAAATATTGTGAGTTTGTGCTTCTGTCTCTACAACAAACATCTCACTTTAGAAATTTATCTTGGAGATTTGATTATTTTGGAAGTATTTTGTTACATTAACGACATACAACTCTTTCGATTCTTCTCTTTAGCTTTACAGAGAGACGTGTGGGAGCTTGCAAAATAGGTAGAAATCATTCATCTGGTAGTATATGGTAGAGTTACATTTACCATAACATACCATACCATACCATTTTATTTATAGAGCACTTAAAACAGTGTCAAGGGGCCAACCAAAGTGCTGTACAAACAGAAAAACAGGCAACACATAAAGCAACATACAAAATGAAGTTAAATCAGAATATAGACATATATTCAGATCCACATTTTTTTACTTCTGATCCGATCCTGATACTTAAATCTGGATATCGGACGCTATTCAGTTCCGTTATCATCATCATCATTGATTTTAGATGAGGCTGTAATAATCTCCTCTCAAGTACAATGTGTACACATATACCGTATGCATGCATGTCCAAAAAGGCAACTTGAGGTAAGTTTTTATTAATGTTGGATAAATTTCAAAGTTATAATTAAATTCTGCTAACACAAAATGTGTTTTATTTTATTCCTAGCTTTAAAGTGGATATTAAAGTGATTAATTTAAGTGATGGTTTGTTTAAAGTTATTTTATACATTCTTTTAAATAAGGTGGTGACATCATACTTTTTTCTTCTTTCTGCACTCTTTTCATTCAGTGTTTCCTTTTTCATAAATTTGTTTTATTTCGTCTCTTTTAAATGAATGAATAAATGAATTAAATAAAATATTAAATACTGTAGCTTTACATCTGCTAAGATCATGGCATAAACCAACACAGACATGTTCCTGTTTTTAGTATTTTACATTGCTTTATAATGTAGTGTGGGAGTGGTGGCGCAGAGGTTAAGAAGGTGAGCTTGTGATTGGAAGATTGCTGGTTCAAGCCCCGGTACCGACAACATCAAGAATGTGGGTGGGATAGATGAAGAAGTCACACCTGTCTCTGCCCCACTCTGGGCCCTTGAGCAAGGCCCTTAACCCACACCATCTGCTCCCCCGGGCACCCTAGATATCAGCTCTCTGCTCCACACAGAGGGCTGTGGTAGCTCGGTGGTCTGTGGTTGTGTCAGGAAGGGTATCCGGCATAAAAACAATTGCCAAGTCTTCATGCGACTAGTTCGCTGTGGTGACCCCTGACGAAGGGAGAAGCCGAACGAAGAAGAAGACATTGCTTTATAATGTAATGTTTATGTTTCATTATACAGTACAGTTTTCTTGTAATTTTTAATTCATACGCTTTTTTATGATTGTCTACTGTTGCACAAAGTACTGATAAATATCTTCTGGAGAGTAAACTATATCTTGGCTGCAAGTATCAAGCTGCGAAATCATTCATTTTCTACAGCTGACAGCGGTTGGTCATTAATTATGATCAAGTTTAGCAACTTCTTGGTGAACATTCGAGCTCCGTGGCTTCAGCTGTGTGTTTATCTTGTTCAGTCCAGGGTGGGAAGCCTGATTTCGGTCAGCCGCTCTCAGCCTGTCCCTCATCGGTTCAGTGAGTGGCATCCCGCTGAAGCCCCGGAGCTCGTATGTCCAACGTAAAACTAAGTTGACCGCAGTTTAATGTAGCGCTATGGCTCTGCAGACATTGCACGTTGCTGTCTTGTGGTGTTTAGTGTAAAATACTTCCACACAGCAGATATGTTATGATGAAAAGTTGGCTAGCTGTTAGCTACAGCGCTGCTCACTCAGTCCGCACGCTGTAGCTGGCTGCAAACTATGAAATGGATTTCCTGAATGTGAGGCCAGTCTTATTACTCTGGGTTCATGAGACACGCCTCCATTCAGGAAATCCATTCCATAGTTTGAAGCCAACGTGTGGAGACGTTTCATTAGACACAGACATGTATCATGAATCGGAAATATCGGCAGGTTGGATCTGAAAAATACGATACGTAAATTATGCTGGTATCGGAGGCCGATACCAGAGCGGCCCCATCCCTAATAAAAACATTGCAGATAATAAATATAATAATAATATACAAGTTCGTACCTGTGTGAAGCATACAGGTTCAAAACACAGATCATTTGGGCCCAAAAAATCTGACCCAACCCAGCCCCAGCCCATAGCCATGATTTCCGAACCCCACGAATTAACAGTAATTACAGGCCCGAACCCGGGAAAAAATCCAACATTTTTAATTAAGCTTTGATTGCTTATATAGTTATTAATGGTCGGCAGACGCACGTGGCTGAGTAAAAGGTGCAGAAAATCGGAGCTGAGGGTGTGTATGTCCTTTCATGGCCATCAAAGCGCATAAAATCCCTGCTCCTGCCTGCATTCTTCATTATTCAGACATGGACCCTGCTCTATTATTATATGTTTCAGTGTTTCAATGTTTAAATAGTTACTGTTGCACCGAGGGACTGAGAGAAACGAAATTTCAATTCTGTGTATGTCCTGTACATATTGCAGTTCTGACGATAAAGCTGACTTTGACTTTTGACTTTGATATATTTTGGGATCTCACCTGTTTGGGTCGTCGGCCTCGCACGTCTGCTAAATGCATCGGCTGAATGAACGTCCATTTGGGCTGATGGATCGCTGCCTGGCAATATAGTCCCATCTGAAACTCAACTGAACTTTGTTTACCTCTTTCAAGGCCAGTCAGCTCGTGGTCAAATGGCCGCGTGCATCTGGTGAAGGTATGGCAAGCCATGTTGCCATATAACTGTATCATCAGCTGTGTGCATCTGCTGATGCAATCAAAAGCCCGGCACTGGCCCGGCCCGCACACTACGCACATTATTATGGCCCAGCCCGGACCTAATTCCGGGTTCAGGTTAGAAATGAGAGCTCTAGTTAATGATAAAACATAAAAATAAAAATAATCTACCTACATATACCCAAATGACATAGACAGGCTAACCTGCTCAAGTTGGTGCCATTCAATGTACCGGTAATGCATCTTAAATAAATAAATAAACTCCAGATATCTACGTAAATAGTGTTGCTCATACTTAAAATGTACGAACATCAAACTTATTGAACGGAATCAAAAATTGTTAACATTTTCTGACACATTTTATTAAATTTAAATTTAAAAAAAGAGTCATATTTGCCTTTGGTTTACAAAAGTCACAATTAAACCACCGTTTCTCAACCTGACGCTGAGTCACTTGTGGAAAGTTAAAACAAGAATACATTTGTAAATTTGACTGAGGACAGTTTGTATAAGGAATTGATAACTCATAAATTGTTTTAACATATCAAAGCGATGACAGGACAAACTAGGGAACGTGTAATTAATTTTAGAAACACCTACACGTCGTCATTGTGCCAACTGTTTCCAGCATGCTCTTACTGTATGTAATTAATAGAGGAAATGCTTGTTTATCAAATTTCCTCTGGGGGTTAGCTCATGAAGCTATAGCCTTTGCAACTGTGATGTTAATGTTTGCTGGGGAAAAATAGTTTCTAACCTATAACATGTCAAGGTGTGAGCTCAAAAACGGTGGCTTTGCTATCAAAAACTGGAAAAAATGTTTTAGAAAAGATCTTCTGTGCCAAAAAACTGGTCTTTATTGAAACCGAATGTTTGTGTGACAGGGCTTGACAAACTCCTGAAATATCCATCACCCACGTTCAGAGTTCAGCGGAAGAGCTGTCAGGGCCGAGCATGTGAAACCGATTTCTAAGACAAGATCTTTGAACAAACATCATACGGCCTCTGCTAAACCAGTTTGATCATCAACCTGTTTTCTTTCTTAGCTGGTCTTCCGCTCTTTGGTCTGTGTCAGCGTGGCTTTTGTGCATGTGTGTGTGCATTTGTTGTCTCCTCTGTGAGGAGGCCTGAAAGGAGGTAAATCACTCTGTCAAAAGTCTTTGCTGTGAAAACATCCTGACTGCATACTGAGTTCCTTTCACATCCATGTGCACACACACACACACACACACACACACACACACACACACACACACACACAGAAACACACACAAATCAGAACCGTGCTTGCCTGAGATGACTGATAAATCTTCTGTTGAAACGTAGCATATTACGACAATTTTTTTAAAGCGAGCTTTTCTGGGTTTTTGAGCAAATACTAATTTTAAAGTCAGAGTCTTTATTGTCATTTGTACCGCATGTGATACATGTGATGAAATGAGATTATGTACACAGGGTGCCAGTTACATCCAACAACAAAATGTAAGAGAAAAATAGTAATAACATCTAGTATATAACTAAGATAAGAAAACATCAACTAGAAATACACTAAGCCCTAATGTAATAGAAAAACATCATTATAAACAGCAGCACGAACACGAGTCTGTATGATCAGATGGTCACAGATGAACACAGCAACAAGAAAACAGATCAGCATCAGCATGATGTGATATTTTGCAGTGATTATTCTTATGTTTATTTATTCATGAGTCTAACAGCCTCAGGGTAGAAGCTGTTCCTCAGTCTAGTGGTTCTACATTTGATGCTCCTCAACCTCCGTCCTGAGGGGAGTGGGGCAAAGAGTGTGTGCTGGGTGAGTGGGGTCTTTCATGATGCAGGTGGCTCTTTTCCTGCATCTGGAGGTGTAAATGTCTGTGATGGTGGGGAGACTGACTCCAACAGACTTCTGTGCAGCCTTCACCACTCTCTGTAGAGCTTTTCTTTCTGCAGCTGTGCAGCCTCCATGCCACACGTTGATGCTGGAGCACAGGATGCTCTCCACTGCACACCTGTAGAAGGAGGTGAGGACTGGGCTGCTCAGACCAGCTCGTCTCAGCCGTCTGAGGAAGTAGAGTCTCTGATGACCTTTCTTGATCAGGCTGGTGGTGTTGTTGCTCCAGCTGAGGTTATCATTCAAGTGTACACCCAAGTATTTGTAGCTGGAGACCACTTCCACCGCAGATCCACTTATGTTCAGTGGGGTGTGGGTGTGTTTGTTCCTTCTGAAGTCCACAATCATCTCCTTTGTCTTCTTCACATTCATGTGAAGGTTATTCTCTTTGCACCAGCTCTCCAGGTGTTCCACCTCCTGCCTGTAGCTGGACTCATCATTGTTTGTGATGCATCCCACCACCGCTGTATCATCTGCAAACTTTACAATATGACAGCCTGGATGGGTGGCTGCACAATCATATGTGAGCAGAGTGAACAGAAGAGGGCTCAGCACACATCCTTGAGGAGAGCCAGTGCTGAGGGTTATGGTGGAGGAGGAGAAGTTGTGGATCTTCACGGATTGAGGTCTGTTTGTTAAGAAGTCTAGTACCCAGTTACAAACGGAGGGGCTTAGTCCAAGTGTGGATAGTTCGTCCATCAGAGTTTGGGGGATCATGGTATTGAAGGCAGATGTGAAGTCCACAAAGAGCATACGGACGTAGGAGTCCTTCTGATCCAGGTGGTTAAACTGTACATTTCTGCATGTAGACGCACAGACACACAACAGAATTCACCACGTCGTCAGTTAACAAAAACAAAGTGAAATATAAAAGTTAAAAATTTTGAATACACCCCTTGCAGCTTCTATTTATGAAGGAACTTTGCAGCAAATTGTTGCTAATCAAAAGTGTTTGATTATCTGACCACCATCAGTGTGACCACTGCTATAAAATAATGTTAAAAATATGGTTAGTTTGCTAACCCACCCTCATCTATGGTCATGAGCTTTGGGTTGTGACCGAAAGAACGAGACCTCGGATACAAGTGGCTGAAATGAGTTTTCTCCGCAGGGTGTCTGGACTCTCCCTTATGCCGGTTACCCACCGGACCCGTGCCGGGCGGCTGAAGCGGCCGGTTTACATTAAAAGTCTATGTGGAGACGCGGCGAGGCGCGGCGAACCGTGAAGCGGCGCGTTTTGAGTGACTGAAGCGGCGCGGCGGCACGCTGCAGTTCCTTTCCACGCACGCGCGCGTCCAAAGCAACCTACGCGTTGACCAGCGTCGGATCAAAAAGTTGATGTTTTGCGGCTCAACGTTGCTCGACGCGTCCAGCAAACAATCGGGAGAGCCTCTGCTATGTGATTACACAACGACAACGGGACTTTTTTTGGACTTTTTAAACTTACCCCATCGAGCCTCCATGAATTGGAACCAGACTCAGGTAAGAAACTTGGCATTTTAAACAGTTGCTGCTGTCCGCTCCAGCGTACATCACCCCAAACGTAAAAAAAAAAACAGTTTAATCTCAACAAAGACTGTCGGAGCTGCAGTTTGGCTCATAGAAAACCCACTCCAGTAGGAACGGGGGTCACGTGCTACTGATTTTATCTGCCAGCAGCATGAAAACACAACAACTGATGACCCTCTGCCTCCCTCTAGTGCGCGTCATCAGACGCGTCCCAGTGGGTACTCTGCATCAGTGACAAGCGGCCAAAAGGGGGCGGCAGGAGCGTTCTGAAAATTTAGGTGAGTACCCGGCATCAGAGATAGGGTGATAAGCTCGGTCATCCGGGAGGGACTCGGAGTAGAGCCGCTGCTTCTCCACATCGAGAGGAGCCAGTTGAGGTGGCTCGGGCATCTGGTTAGGATGCCTCCTGGACGCCTCCCTGGTGAGGTGTTCCGGGCATGTCCCACCGGGAGGAGACCCAGAGGAAGACCCAGGACACGCTGGAGGGACTATGTTTCTCGGCTGGCCTGGGAACGCCTTGGGATTCCCCCGGAGGAGCTGCTCCAAGTGGCTGGGGAGAGGGAAGTCTGGGCCTCCCTACTTAGGGCCAGTTTACACGGCGCGTATTTTGAGTGTAACCGCTACTTTCTCTTTGCGACTTTGCTTATCGCCTACACGACGCTGCTGGCCCCCCTCTTTGACTCCGATACTTTCCTGATCCTGCTCTCAAGGTGGAAGTTTTTCGCTGACCCCCCGCTGATAATGTAAACATCTCCCGTGGAGCTTTTGTGTCAAACACATGCGTGCAGCCCGCATGCGCGGACAGTCTAGGGTAGGCTGACATTTCACGTGTCACGCTGCTCAATACAACAGTTTAAAGGGGACCTCAGATGCATTTTTAAAAAAAATTATGTTATTTCTGTGTGCTATCTAGACCCTATTCCTTCAATTTAATGCACAAAATAATTCTTAGATAATCAATTATACCCTTTTTAATTCTGCCATTTTTAACTTTCGTTTTGAACGAACGGTTTCTGATAGAAGTTCTGAAGTCCACGCCCTTCAACGATCTGTTTACGCCCTCTGTAACAGCCAGTATCTGTAATGTGTTGTTGTTTTAAAATTAGCTCTTTTTTTATTACTCATTTGACTTACTGTTAGTGCTAGCTTAAGATAACTTACCGAAACTCGTCTGAGCGCGCCGCCATGAGCTGCTCCTTTTAGCATGAGACCTGCCGAATCCGAAGCTAATGTTAGCTTGTTCCTCTTCCGGTGTTCGCCAGCTCCGCTCGTTGCACGCGGAGATTTTGGGAGTTATCGCTGTTCCAGTCAAGACAACACAAAGTTCACCAAGTGTCTCCCGTAAATTAATCCGTAAGGAGAAGGTCCTCGCTGCTGCGAGGCTGCTGCAAGGCTGCAACGAGGCTGTACAATTGAAGCTCCGCTCCATCCGCCAGAAGCAGTGTCCCGTTGCCGCCGGTCCCTATGCCGGGAGTCCGCTCGTTTAATTTTTGCCGGCTGCGCGTTGGGAGCGATCGCAAATACACTAAAAATTGAACTAAAACATAAAAATAACAATTATACTTTATTTATAAAGCCATTTTAAAAAACCACAGCTGCAACAAAGTGCTGTACACATGAAATTAAGAACATATAAACAAAAGATGAGATGAAATCATGAAAAACAACAGTCATGTGTTTAATACAGAAGTGGGTTGAGCCTAACCAGGGGTTGCTAGGTGAGGGGCTGGACTCAGGTTGGGGTGGGTTGTCCTCTCTCGCCTGTGACGTCAAAAGCGAGATTGACTTCCAGTTTATTTCAAAAACGAACCGTTTTTATCACAGATAAATAAATCTACTTAGAGTAAATAAACCACTGGGTGCATTTTTTTGGCACAAGGACTGTTTTTTTATGAAGTAAATACCCAAAGTTGAGTAAAAAAAACATTAAAAAGTGAATTTTGCATCTGTGGTCCCCTTTAACAATAATAAACAGTATTTATGTTGGCGTGGGAGATGTATAAATTTATCTGAACTACAGTATCTATCTGGACTCGTTACATTTTTTAAACAGTGCGTAACGTGCTGTGAAAATGAAGACACCAGGGGCCTCATGTATCAACCGTGCGTGCGCACAAAAACATTGCGCACGTCACTTCCCACGCAAAACCCCGTATGTAACAAAAATGAAATGAACGTGAATATCTGCGCATCCAAGTACATTTCCACGCCAGCTCCCCTGCTGGCGTACGCACGTTTCTGTGGTTATTGTTCCTTTGGCGACACTTACAGGTGCTTCCGAGAAACTGAAGCCCCACAGTCTGTGGTTGACTTTAAGAGCGGCTTGAAGACCTTTCTTTTCAACCGAGCACTCTACCTCCCATGATTCTACTTTTGATCTTAGCTGATACTGTTGTTGATTTTAATTGTCTTATTATTTGTTTTATTGACATTCAATTATGTTGCACCTTGTAGCACTTTGAGATTTTCATTAATGAAAAGTGCGTTATAAATTGTATTCATTATTATTATTATTATTATTATTATTATTATTATTATTATTATTATTATTATTAACTGTTCATGATGTGAAAATGATTAATATTCCCACCAAACACACGATTAACAAATATCCACATGACGCAGTAAATAAAGGACGCGCAAAGTTGTGCCAAAAATAAATTCAACAGGAACGGATTCATTCAGCCTTACTGGAGGATATAATAGTGTAACACGCAGAGCATTTATTTATAAACAGATATAATCTTCTGATCTAGGATATGGCTTATCAGCAGTTTTCAGAAACAATCATTTTTCAGTTTGGCACTGCTGCGCTCTGGAGCAACACAGGAACCGTGCACAACGCGTGCTGAAGCAGCGATCAAACTGTTCCTGAGCTTTCCAGAGGGAGCTGCAGGCCGATCAGGGCTGTCCAGTCCACACAAAGCCTGATCAATGGAATGTCTCATCTATATGATTCCAAAGGCTGAGTGGTCGCGCTTTGGAGCGCGCGCGCACCCTCACCGGTGCGGCAGCTGGAGGTGATTCATAATCAGCGTTTATTGTAGATTTCTCCTAAATGACACGTGAAAGTACACCATATATAACTTGTAGGAGAGTAAAAGCTTCACAGACAAACAGATTGCGCACAAGGCTGCGGGGCGCGCAGCGTTTGGAGACTCCAACATCACGTCATGTCATGAAGACCCTCCACTGAGACGCACAGACTCGTTTCTTCATATCATCTATTAAATAAACAAAGATCTATGTTCAACCAAACATCTAAGTTCCTCTGTGTTTACAGTAATTATGGTAATAAACTCGTGCGCAAAGTTAATATTTTCACTCAGAATGAATGGATGTGCCGGGTGCGCACCAAAGCAGGGTGAGCGCACACACAAATACCGACACACAATCACTCGTTCTTTGCGTGATGAACACATTTTATTACTATTCTTACTTAGGATTATTTTCCTCACTCATATTATATTAAATTCATTATTTTCCTGAATCTAGAAATCATTTCTGATCGCGCAGGGATCAAACAAACATGTC
>JBBPBX010000650.1:19427-66412 GCA_038048925.1 Garcialebias charrua
GCCGTAAGTCGGAAAACACACGAGCCGCCACTTACACATGTACATGTACAGTACTGTAAAGTTACCAAGCACTTTGCCTATCCTAACACAGTACAAAAACACATACTGTACAGTACATTTGGAGCCATAATGAAGGAAAAAAAATAGTTAATTCTTACTTTTAGCTGGTGAAGCCTGTTAGCTCGTTGCAGTCCGAGCTCTGCAGCTTCCAGCTGCTTCACGCGGTCCAAACTGTTTACAGGAAGGACTGTTAGCATGTAAGCTCCATACATTTGGAGCCTTAATGAAGGGAAAAAGATTTAATAACTTACTGTGCGTTTCTCTGCGTTAACATGTTAGCTCTGTGTTCCCGTGGTGAGCTGGTGGTGTCGGCCGGCGTGGTGGGATGCGGTGCGGCGGAGCGATCGGAGGTTGCTGCTCTGGGCCTGAGACGTCCACAGAGTTCACAGAGCGTTTCCAGCTCATTTTTATCCGTATGAGGCAACCTCTGATCGGACACACGGTCCTCCAAAGTCGGCTGTCGAGGCCGGAGCTAACCGAAGCTAACCAAAAGCTGGTGGACACACTGCAGAAAACTGGCATACACTGCCGAAAACTGCCGAAAATTTGTAAATCGGCTTCTAAATAATAATAATAATAATAATAATAATGATAATACTTTATTTATAAAGCCATTTAAAACAACCACAGCTGCAACAAAGTGCTGTACACATGAAATCAAGAACATTTAAACACATAAAATAAGTTTTTTCACATTTTGATAAATGCTTCATCTGTGTGTCTCAGCTGAACTTTTCTTAATAAAAGTTCATTTTAGCTAGATTTTTCCATTTTTTTTCCATTTTTCGAGTTTTAAGAGAAAACGTTCCCTTTCGCCTCTTGATTTACAGGTTCAGTCTTATTTGAAACATAAATCCTCGCAGCAACTCATTAGTAGAGGAAAGTGACCTTCAACAGAAGAAGGAAAAAGAAATATTAAAGCTGACATCTTTAAAAAAATAATAACATTTTTATTTTATTTTATATTTTTATTAATAAGATGCGTTCGTGAAACCAAATTGCTGTAAGTCGAGGCTGCCGTAAGTCGAGGACTACCTGTATATGATCAGGGCAGCCAATAGTATGATGATCCATTTTTTAGCCCATAAGTACCGGTATAATTTTATATTGTGAAGAGCTCTGAATGCTTTAGGCTTGCTCTAAAATTAGTTAGAATCATGTTTGCTGACATATGTCAAACAAAACCACTCCTGTGAAGGGAGCCCCATCACAAAAAGCACATTGAAGAATAGTCACATGAAACTTTCAGAGGTGTAACGTCTGAGCACAGTATTTGCACAAATTGCTATAAGTCAGCCTGTGCAATCAGCCAATCAATCAGGTGGACTTCCTTTTGTTAGTGTTCAAATTGATCATTTTTACCATGAAAAAAATAATTTTTATCATACATTATGAACAAAACCTTGTTTTAATAATTTAGTCTATTAACACTGGCAGATCCCTCTTGATGACAAAATTGAATGCAACAAATATAATGGCCATCTTGTTTTAATTGTTCAGATTTTCTCCCTTTCTTTTATAAAGGTGACAGGGCCATTACTCCAACGTCACCATTTATCGGCAGCATCACTGAGGATTAATGGTTTCACTTCTGCTAGTAAGAAATGTTCAAGTTGTCCCGATTATCAGTGCAAGAAAAAGAATAATGGTTATTTGTCATTGTGTTAAGCAGTGGGGGGACTAATCTAACAAAACACTCGGTTAGGAACACAGTTAACCCTTGCTGGTGAGACGCGTGGGACGCGTGAAGCCTCAGTCTAGATAGTCTGTCTCCAGGAGAGTCATATCAATCTGATTTTCAGCCGTATTTTTATAACTAGCTCTAGATTTGTGGAAAGAACAAAAGTATTTTCAAACGTTGTATTAGCTAAAACACACAGTCAACATGCAGTTAGAAAATGTGTACAATCACTTTGGTCTTATTGCTCTAGGCTTGAACTTTTGGTAATTTGAAAATAAATTTAAATTAGAGGAAGCTTTAGCTGGATGTTTCTTATTATAGCAGAAAAAAAATTTGAAATAAACCACTAACGGCAAAACACACAAGGTATACAAACAGGAGGGAAAAAAAATTATACAGTAAATTTAAAACTATAATAACATGGATTTACTTCTAGTGGGTGAAAATAAATAAAACCTACATTAAGTTAAGCATCATGATAGCAAATTAGGACTAGAATTTAGATTTAGATTGGGATTTATGGTTTGTTTGTAAAACGAACAATTACCACCACCAGTAGCTGCCACGCTACCCATTTAACACATTTGTCTTGTGAAGGATTTTTTTTTCCAGCGGTATAGTCCCTGAAGCTTTTGTACTGGTGGTGCACGCTCGTCCCTGCTCCAGTAATCGCCTACATTATTTTCCTTGTCTGTCACCTTTATAGTATCTATTAGCCACTCTCCACTATCTGTTTGCGGGGCATTTTCTCTTCCTTTTTGCCCATGAATGTTTTATATATTGGAGGGAGAATGATTGTTCTTTGCAATGAGGCCAGTGCATGGCCTCAGTAAGACAAATTGCTCCAGAACGCCTAAATGGCAGTCAATGATAACTCATTGTAAGGAGAGTAAGTGACTTCCAATGGAGTGGATAGGGAACAGAGAATAATGGCAGAGCACAGGTGAAAAATAGATGTTTGCCTCAGTGTAATTACTCCATTAGGGGGCTCTCTGTTAATCTACCCGAGCCACAGCGAGTGTTTTTACAGCGATGTGGAGGTGAGGGGCAAAAACAACTGCTACTGGACAGAGAGGAGCCCCGCTGCCTCCATAGTCACAATATGAAGTGTTTACTAATGAACAAATGTACTCCCAGTTTGTGCTCTCTGCAGCATCACACCTACTCATAAGTCTGGTATTGATAAAGTTCATCGTTTTAATTACCTGGAGGATGGATTCACAGAGCTTTAACCTTCTCCGTCTAAGTCGTGTGCTGGAAGACAGGAGCTTATACTTCTGCAAACCTGAGAAATATGAAAATCTGGGTTAAGGGGGAAAAAGTGGTGGGGGTGGGACAAAGAATAAACCACCCGCTGCAAATCAACACCCCCGTCCTGCAGATTTCCAGACAAATATAATGAAAAAAAAATTGTTTTTGACCATTTGGTGTCTGCTGCTTCCGCCTGTGGCAATATAGACAAAAGAAAGCCCGAGAAAAAAAATGGCCCAATATGGTCTTGAGTTTATTCCGACCACACAATCTGTTTTCTTAAGTCAACTTTTAAAACACAGCTATGAGCAGTGCCCACAGCATTATCAGCGAGGCTCACACTGACCTTGTATTCACCTTTAGACTATTTCCCATCTGTTTAGGTTCCACCCTAGAATGCATCCCAGTTGGCTGTAGGCCCATTTTGCACTGGGCTTCCTCCGTGGAACCACAAACAAAACCCTGCAGAAGAAAGACTTTGGGCTATTTTGCAGAAATCTCAGCTCGTGTCTCGGCATTTCTTTTAACACCTGAAAACTCTTTTTTTTTTAACTTTCCAGGCTGTTTTGTGCAAGATGATTATTGGGCTTAGTGGGTCTATTCAGTCCCTCAAAACAATCAAAAACATTACATACTGTACAACTAATCATAAGATTGTAATGCCGGCATCAACAAACTTGAAGAGAAAACGTTCCCTTCCGCCTCTTGATTTACAGGTTCAGTCTTATTTGAAACATAAATCCTCGCAGCAACTCATTAGTAGAGTAAAGTGACCTTCAACAGAAGAAGGAAAAAGATAGATTAAAGCTGACATCTTGCAGCAGCAGTGGTTCAAACACACAGAAACAATGAGTCCAACAGGACAAATGTTGCCTGCTCTGAAATCTACAGGATGTGCTAAACGGAGGGACTTCCAATGGTAAAGGACAGTAAGAGGTGCCATCATCAGTCAGTGATGAAAACGAGCACGGTGACCCGATTAAGAAGAGAATTTCTGGGTCGCGGTCTTGTTTTTCAATGCTTAATTTGTCCATCGATAGTGACACGGTGCGTGGCTCGCACCTACCTGTAATATTATCTTTCTGAAAGTCGTGGTTCAGACAGGGGCCTTGTCACTGTAACCCTACACGGAGTGGGTGAGTGAGGGAGTGGATTTAGCCTTCAGGCAGCAGTGGGGGGAGGACATGCAGACTGCTGCTGCCTGTGCGCGCTGAAGTTGCGGCCTGCGGCGCCACTCAGTGGACGCTCTGCTTTCTGGAGCTTCTGCTCAGCAGCTCAAACCATATGTTCACAGTCCATTCCAACTTTTCACCACCTAAAAATAAGAACTCCATACTTGGACAACTTCTAAGCCTGAAAATCTAGATCCATTTCATAATTTGAGCACATGAGGCAAATTATTATTATTAGTTTTGTTTTTTCAATAATTTTCTTTGATTTATATTTGGGATAATCAAACAAGAAAAAAACCAAACAAGTATTTTCTTCAAGACAATGCACTAGTTTGAAATAATTCAGGATATTTTATAAAACAATATGTATGAGAAACAGGTTTACCTTAAATAATAATTTAATTATTTGATTTAAACTATATTAAATGATTGCAAACCATTTTAGATAGATAGATAGATAGATAGATAGATAGATAGATAGATAGATAGATAGATAGATAGATAGATAGATAGATAGATAGATAGATAGATAGATAGATAGATAGATAGATAGATAGATAGATAGATAGATAGATAGATAGATAGATAGATAGATAGATAGATAGATAGATAGATAGATAGATAGATAGATAGATAGATAGATAGATAGATAGATAGATAGATAGATAGATAGATAGATAGATAGATAGATAGATAGATAGATAGATAGATAGATAGATAGATAGATAGATAGATAGATAGATAGATAGATAGATAGATAGATAGATAGATAGATAGATAGATAGATAGATAGATAGATAGATAGATAGATAGATAGATAGATAGATAGATAGATAGATAGATAGATAGATAGATAGATAGATAGATAGATAGATAGATAGATAGATAGATAGATAGATAGATAGATAGATAGATAGATAGATAGATAGATAGATAGATAGATAGATAGATAGATAGATAGATAGATAGATAGATAGATAGATAGATAGATAGATAGATAGATAGATAGATAGATAGATAGATAGATAGATAGATAGATAGATAGATAGATAGATAGATAGATAGATAGATAGATAGATAGATAGATAGATAGATAGATAGATAGATAGATAGATAGATAGATAGATATTCATATCATATACATACTATGTAAACTAAATTGTGTCTGTGGGTAAAAAAGGCTTTTCTTGGTCGTTGGTGTAGAGCAATAAACAAGTTCATAGTGTCTGTGGTCTTTGCTTTTCAGGGCGTCCTTTGCGCCCCATCCATTCCCCTTCATCTCATGCAAATGTGGTACAAAAAAAATGAGATCTTGCTTTAAAGACGTGGCAGTCAGTTTAAAAAATAGGCTGTGCTTAGTGTTTGAAGTCTTAAATGTGACAGAAGACTTCAAGAGAAAAGACCCAAGACTGGCAGTCTAAAGATGAGTGAGAGGCGGATAGAGAACATGTTTTTTTTTTCCCATCCAGAGGGATATTCTGTGGCCAAGCTTGATTATTAAAGATGAAGGACAGGCTGAGAGGATGTGGGGTTGTTAAATTCTTGAATCCTCTCTCTAAAGCCCCTCCTCACGATCTCATTCTTCCGCACTCAGTTTCTGTGCATTGATTTTTCTTGATTAAAAAAAAAAAGCCAAATAATATCCAGATTTGTTGATAATATACAAAGAGAGGATAATGGAAATGTGAACTTTAATGTATCCAGACTTGCTTATTTAAAAACAGGACATATTTGTAATGTTTAGATTTGAAAACTTGCATGATTGATTCAAGTTTCAAGTGTTGGCAAATATTTATAAGCTTATTCATTTAATAATAGCGACTGCACAATGCATGTAGACAACTCTTCAGTTTACTGTGGTGTTCTGTGGTTTTAAAACCTCTGTTCCCCTTTCTGTGAGAGTCTGTGCTTCATGCAATGCCCTGTCCATTATTGCCAGCACATTTGAAAAGTGCTAAGCCTTGAAACGAGTCCCATATTATTTCAGGCCGGACTGAATATTTCACGGCGGGAGGCAGAAAATGAGACCTTCCCTCAAGAGACTGCCTGCAGTGCATTCTACTTGGTGAAGCAAACGGAAGGTCTCATACTGTGCAAAACACACTTGAACAAACAATTATATATTTATCCGCCACACTCGTGAGATTTTTCCTTATTTTTTCTGTTTGTGGGAGTGCAGAAGAATTGTAAAAATGCATAAACTGTGGAAAACTACGAGAATAAAACTTTCGTACTAACTGTTTGCACTCATGACCGTTTGTATTTTATTAACTCACACCGTTAAGTATCTCGCTACTACCAACAATACAAGTGATTCCAGGGGGAAGTAGAGCTCCTTTTGGGTTGCAGAGCTACAGAGTACAAGCTGAAAACAGGGAGCTAACCAGATTGATTCTTGATTTGCCTCCTTGAAATCAAATCCCGGTCTTGTGAGATTACTGTAGTCTGTGCTCGACTGCACGATTTTATAAACGGGTAACAGAGAAGGCCCAAGACAGTTGGCTGGGAACAATGATGTCTTTGGATTGATTCTGGAGACTTTATTCACTAGAGGATTTTTAAACTCTTTTATTTGATATACTGATCAACCCCACATGATTTATTTTTATTTTACAATGCCAGACCAACTACGGTAGTCNCCCCCAAAAAAAAATAACACAACAACAACAAAGCAACAACAAAGCTGTTTAATCATTAAAACTTCAGCTAGCAGCAACCTTTGGGAAAGATACATATCGGTGTTCCTGGAAGAAATGACTTGGATGGCAAGCACTTGTGTCCTTTGTATTTTGTGAAGATATTGAGTGTTTGAAGTGTTAACCCTGACGCTGCGCCTTTGGGGCTAGGAAGCGAAGGAAACATGTCACACAATAGGATGGGACTTGGATCTTTGCTTCTCCTTCTCTGACCTCTGACCAGTATTGGTTTTAAGGGTTGCAGTGGCCCCAGCTCCTTAGGGGTAGTGTCTGCCTTGATCACGTCATCAGTATTGGTAGTGTTGCTTGACTTGTAATAGGAGACAAGAGTAAATTCAATGAGCTTTTCAGACTTCTCTTTAAAATTTAACTGCATGTGTTGTAAATTCCCTATAGTACTGTGATGCAATGTTTAGGTTGATAAGTTTGTTAAATACAGTGGTGGGCACAGACCGCTAGAGAGTGCTAAAGCGCTAATCCGCTTACAACGGACCTAAATTATTTGTCAGCGTTTTTGTGGTTTGACTAACTTTTATAATTCATAAGCGGATTTGTGCTATTTTTATTTAAAATGCAGTACCGCTAATAACTAATTATCTATCAGTAAAAACGAATTATTTACAGGCTCTTATGCTGGCTCCGTAGCTGCTTGTTTCACCTTTTTCCCCCTTGCTCCCTCACCGTAAAGAGCAGAGAGGAGGGAGGGTTGGAGGGGGAGCAGAGGGAGAACAGACTCGGATCTACCATGTAGGCAAATGATGCAGTTGCTTGGGGCCCCAAATCAGCAAGAGCTCCGGCCCCGCCCCGCCCCGGCCAGTCACCTACATCACTAACATTGCTCATGCTTGTTAATGTACATTTAACATAAAAATAATTATAGCTACGATGAAAACGAATCATTAAAAACGCAATACAAAAACCGGTCGATTTCTGTATCCCCCTACTAAAAAATGGACTATTCCATCTTGACATCTTCCGGGTCAGAGGTGAACTCGGGTGCTAACGTTTATGGCTAGCTGTTTGCGCTCGGTCTATTCATAAATCCGCAGAGAACCCCGCTGTTTCAAGCCAAATTAATGCGGCCGGAGGATTGTATTGTGTGTTTTGTGTCCACCACTCGACGGTGAGTCGTTTGTTTTATGCATTTGGGTTCCTTTTATGTAGAAATGCGGTGGCGACACGCCCGTGTATTTGAGATTTAAAAGTGGTCTTTAGGGATTAAAAGATCATTCTCATTTTGTTAATTTTGTGGCCGAATAGAATATATGTACGTAAAGTATTAAATAAATCCTTTGATTTTTGTAATTTCATCCTTTTAGGATCATTTTAGTTACTTTTCATTAAATCTGTTGACTGCCTATAGAATTTTGGAATTGGTTTAATTTATTTTTCGGTTGCGCAACAAAAAAGAAATTACTATTTGTTTTTTGAAACAATATTGAAGTAAATTAAGCTTAATTGACTCTTATATGAATTAAACTTGGATACAACTTGGAAGTGCACTTTAAAACTTGATCTCTAACTTTAATTTTACCTGTACTGTTGATGTGGTCTTTGAATTGAAGTTATAATAAATTAATAATGTAATAAACTTTATTTGTATAGCACCTTCCTGCAATGCCTTGCATTGACCAAGGTGCTTAACAGATATAGGATAATCTAAAAAAATAAATACAAAGTATGTGCATGTGTAATGAAGAATATAATTTGTACGTGCAGCTGTTAATACATGTAAAGTTTTTTTTAAATGTTTGTTGCTCTTTTTGCCAACTGTGATGTTTCTTCTGTCCAGGACTGTAAATATCCAGGTGGGTCAGGAGGAGTTAATGGGAAGCTGCTGCTGTGACGTAAGAGGTAGGATAAAGGTGTATAACAGTTCATGCACCGCTAGTTGGTAGTCTAGTGCAAATATTGCATAAGCTGGTGGAGATTAAGCAAGATTATGCAAGTTATGCAACCAAATATTGCATAACTTGTTGGCTAGCAATTGTTGAATTTAATTAGCGGTTTAGAATTAGCTTCCCCTACTTTTCATAAGACATTAGTGCTTTTGAAATTGTGGACCTAAATAAATAAATTAGTGCTTTAGAAATAGCGGAACTAATTTTTGGATTAGCGCTGCCCAGCACTGGTTAAATTGCATTTTCAATAGCAATGCATTTAGCATTGCATTCACAAGTGGTGAGTCTGCAAAATTCCACTTTGTCATCATTTAATGGGTTCTTTGTTTAGTCTGCTTTTATCCTCATGCTGACTTCAAAAGGCTTTGCTATCTTTTAGGTATTTGCTGTCATGGAAATGACCTTTGTTAATGAAGCTTTGAATTTTGGTTGACAATGTTTTTGTGTGATCTCTCCATGTTATATGCCTCCAGTTGCTTTGCTGACACAACCCACTGAGGCCACACATAAAACAGTATGCCATCTGCACCTGGAGCATGACTACCAGCTCTGTTCTTCCCCCTCTCACACCCCCCATGCTGCTTTAGCTTGAGTTTTTTCCTGCCTCTGTGTAGCCTGACCCTGCTCTTCCCATTCCAGGCTACAGAAGCCAAACCAAAGGCAGCTTTCAAGGGGGACTGTCTGCTCAAATCAAGTCACAGGCCTTTTTAGAACTGGTTCAGAGATCATAGCAAGTAGAAGTCAGGGAAGAGAATGACCCTCTCCTCAAGGCTTGATCGGATCTTGGCCCAGTCAAACCCAGCAGGGCTCAGTCTCTGGACAGCTCCGTCTCTGCAGGCTTTGACTCTCTGATAGCGCGAATGAAAGAGGGCACCAAGAGAGCAGCAGTTCCGATGTGTCAGGCTCAATGTCCTGGCAGACTTGCACAGCAAAGTGGGCAAAGCAAAGGACACAGCCAGCAGGCACAAGTTCAGAATAAGACCCCTATATTGTGTGACATGTCATCTAATGACTGTCCCTTTGTTTTATATATTTGCACTGGACATTAGTTGGGGCCAGTGATAAAGGTCACAAGACACATTAATAAAGCGGGCTCTATAAAGGCACAAATGAATGTTAAATAAGTTGAAATAATAAGTCAAATACCCTGTTAGCGGACAGAAAACTGCCAACGTTCCCACATCAGAAAGTTTATATATTCATATTTTATATAAAGCGTTTTATTTAGCATCAAATTGTTTAAATAAAAAAACAATATTTATATCTTGTTTGTTTCATGGCAGAATAACAGCATCAGATGTGAGAAAACCTAAATTCTGCTCACTGTACACACAGCTTTGTACTGGAACAGAGAGCTGGTTGTGTCTTGTTGACACAGAAGATTATTCACCCTGTGTTTCTGACCCTTTTTTGCTTGACTTGGGCTCGCCTTGCTCACACCTCCACAGAGCTCAGCATTCATTAGGCTTACGTATTTACTTTAAGCCTCGCCGCCTCTTTGCATAATGGCAAGCAGGTTTCCCGGCCAGTGTGCTTCAAGTGCTCGGTAAGGATGCAACTGAATTTTAAGCGCGGCGCGTCGGGCTTCGAAGTTGACCTTGCACAAAAAGCTTGGTGATCTCATTCTTCGCTTCAGTTGAAAGCTGCTGATTCTCTGCGTTACAGTGTTGCTTCTGTAATATAAAAAAGAAGCCCTGTGTGGCATGCACTATCACTGCAGGCTACCTCTGCAGACTCTCTCCACTTTCTTTTTTTAGGGAAAAGAAAATAGATCAATTTATAAAGCTTTGTTGTGAAAATCCAGGTTAATTTACCCTTCCGAAGAGAGTAATTTACCAACAGAAGGTATAATCTGGTTGAACTCTGGAGTAGATTAGCCATTTTAAATTTCAGCACGATGAGCTAAACATGTATGTTTCTTTCAGCTGCTCCCTTTTTCAGAGGTTGCCACAGCAAGCATACTCGCATGAAAGAGTTGGCAAATTTTTTCCACCAGATGCCTTTTCTGATGCAATCTGAGATCAAACCCGCAACCTCAGGATTACTAAACCATGGCACTGACCACCGTGCTACCGCAGCCTAAACATTTAAAGATATAGTAGATGCAATAAACCTACAGTACAATTGTAGTCTAATGATAAAGTATGTTCAGCAGTACCAAAAATCTTCCTTGTGTCAACCAGTAGACGTGTGCACATTCTGGGTTTATATCTGACTTTAGCACCCCTGTAAACGGAGGCTGTCGCTTGCGGAACTGCAGGCGGAGCCTGTGACGTACTGTTGATATGACCCACGTGTTCAGTAGACACTCCCCCCAGGCCTGCGCATGCACTGAGAGCCTCAGAGGCATGTTTATTGCGGGCTGCCTGTGCCTTGTGGGTGCGGGCGAGGGAGCATCTGACCCCCCTCGCTCGGCCCTGAGTGAACTGACTAGCCCGCACATGGACGCCGTGAAGTCTGCCTGCTCCAGACAGACCTCAGACGTCCCGCTACAGTTCATTCTCTGACCTGGCGCCCTGTGTTACATGAGGGAGGCGGGGTGCTTGCCCTCTCCCCTTATGCTGACTGTTTTCATAAAAAGTGGTGTTTGTTGTCCCCCCTTTTATTTCTTTGAGTCAAGAATCAGGGCAGTTTGTGCTTCTGGTACTTTATTTGTGTGTTTCAAAGAACAGAAATTTTTCTTTGTTACACACATGTCAGAAACATTTTGTTTTGAGCACACATGAACGTCACCAGCTTTTCGTAGTTTTTTACAAATAAAGTCTGGGATTAAATGTCTTGGTTCCCTTACCCCGTGGACGGACGAACCTGCAAGACTGTAGAGCGGGCCCGCTTCGTCAGGCCCGCTTCTGCCTCCCATCCCGGTTCGCCGAGAAAGTCCTCGGCTGAGCCGCTTGGAGAGGAACGAACCTGTTACTGCTCCAGGACTGATCGGCCTGAGATGGACCTGCTGAGGGTCTCTGCTGCCAATGCTCTCCGTCGTAAGCTGACCTTTTCTGTGGGGGGGTGGCTGAGCGGTGTCAAGGTTGCCCGGGTCTGCTCCCGCTGGTGTCTCGGGGGGGAGGGGCGAAAGCCTTTCTCTGCATCCCCTCTCGCAACACTTCAGCCTGCTTCCTTTGTTGCTCCAGCCTGCTCTGGATACGATCTAGGGCCCCCCTGAAAAGTCCCGTCTGCTCTATCGGGTAGTGAAGGAAGGGGTAATGTTGGCCTTCTGGCAGTTCCGTCAGCGTAAGCTACAGGTGGTGCTGAGCAATGACCACTTCAGCCATGCATCTCCCTTGAGCTATGGCCACGGTCCCCATCATGCGGAGCACAAAGTCAGTCGCCCTGCAGGCCTCCTCCAGGATGTCAGTCGCCATCTTTTTGTTTGCAGTTACCTAGAGATCCTGAAGCTTCTCTGCCAGGTACGCCTGAATCAAGGCCAAAGCGTTCAATGCGCGGGCTGCGAGGCCCTGAGCCCGGTAGCATTTTTCGAGCTGTGCAGCCAAAGCGCAGCAGGCTTTGCTGGGCAGAGTTGGTTTTGCGCCCAACGTCCTGGGGGCCAGGTGAGCCGCCAATGTGTCCTCCATCTGTGGGACATTGGCGATTCCTGCTGCCTCCATCCCGACCACGTTGAGAAACTGAGAGAGCGGCAGAAGCATGGGAGCTCTGGGTTCGGCCCAGGTGCGAGTGAGCTCCGTGAGAAAATCAGGAAAAATCGGCATCCTGTGTCTCATGGCCGACTGTGGCTTCACGTAGAAGTAGGTGCCCGCCAACCTCGTTACCTGTTGGCAAGGTGGGGGTTCTGGCCAGGCGATCTGCAGCGCGCCCGCCACTCTGCAACACGTCGAACAAGGCGGGGATGGACGTGTCTGTCTCTGGCAGGGCTGCCGTCGGGTTCTGGGGGAAATCTTCATCTTCCCCTTCGTCCTCGTTGTCGGCTTCTTCATCCGAAATCTCCCCCGAGGCCGTTAGCGAGAATTTGTCTGCGTTCATCAGGCCTTGTGTGTCGAACTCAGCCATCGAGTCCCCGACGGGTGCCGCCATGTCCATACTGTCCCCCATTCGACCTGTCCACAGTCCTCCAGATCAATGTTCTCGAGCTCCGGTGTGGGAGTGAGCGGCTCTGTGAGGTCCGGGTCTCGTGTTCGTGCGGTGCCGCCCATGGCCTTGGCCACGATGTCCAAGCAACGCTTCCTCACAGCTTCTGGCATCTGGCTGCAGTGTGGACAGGAGTCGGGGAATTCCAGCGCTGTCTTAGCGTGCAACATCCTCAGGCAGACGGGATAGGCCTCGTGGGTGTCCGTTGCCGAGAGGGAGTACCCGCAACTGCTGGGGCAGGGCCGGGAGCTCGGGCTCGCTGGCTTGCTGGTCCTCTTAGCATTTTTCGCATTTCGCTTCCCTTTCTCAGGCGCCATGGCTGAGAAAGTCGAGCTTGTTAGCTGTGCTAATGTTGTCCGAAGACGTCTCCTTTGTCGCGTCGCTTTCGCTGGCTAGCTCGCTACTCATTAGCAGGGTAGCAGTGTGACGCAGTTAGCACCATCGAGCGAAGCCGTCTGCGAAGAGAGAAGAAAAAACCTCGAGGTTAGATAAAAGACGCTGACCCAGCTTTCGCTAGCCCAGCCACACACAGGAATTTTCTCTGTGTGCTCAGAGTAAGGAGCGAGCTCACCTCAGATAGAGTGATGTAGCTACAGAGAAGTCCCACCAAGTTCAGGTTTAAGCGAGGTGAAGGGCAAAAAAGAGAAAGTAAGATGGACGCACGCGTCTTTATACCAAGAGGGCAGGGCCTCTGTAGTGACACTGACGCCCACCTGCCGTAAAGGTGTGATTGCATTACTTCAGGTAATCGTGCGGGGGCGCAATTCCCAGAGTCATATGTTGCACTGAGTGAACCTGACTCATAAGGGAACCCTAGTTTCGAACCAGGACATCTGTTGAATCCCCATAACTCCTTCTAGTGTGGTAGGAAGCACTTTTAGCCCGCAGCTACATTTTCATTCCCACTCTGGACTGTATATGTATGATCAAAAAGGCGTTCAATTCAAGATCAACTGGACTTTATTTGTAACAGAAGACGTTTCGCTTCTCATCCGAAAAGCTTTATCAATTCAATGAACCAGACTGTGTGTGCGTGTGGATTTATAACAGGAGTCACGCACCATCATATGTAAATTGCAAGCTGAGGTAACACATACATGTAAATTGACAGATCACACCTTAACAGTAGGGAGTTCCCTTGAAGTCTCTGACAGCAGACACAACAACTGTATGTAAATTGACAAAAAACACCTCACAGCCCAACAACAGAGGTTTCTCAACAAACTTTGCTAGTCTAATTCACAGACAAGACACCTCTGCTCCCATCCGGTGTAAAACGTTTGTGAATCAGCCCCAAAACTGAGTTGTAAGTCTTGGAAAGTTGAAATCTCAGACCTCCTCCTCTGTTAAGGTTTCTCAACAAACTTTGCTAGTCTAATTCACAGACAAGACACCTCTGCTCCCATCCGGTGTAAAACGTTTGTGAATCAGCCCCAAAACTGAGTTGTAAGTCTTGGAAAGTTGAAATCTCAGACCTCCTCCTCTGTTAAGAGAAGGCAAGAGAAAAGCAGGAGGCGGAGCAGTTGTCAAGTTCACCAGTGCACGGGGGTGGCTCTGAGGGGAGGGAGCAGAATGCTTTCCCTGTTCAAAATATCCAATGGTTTTGTTCCTCAGCAGAGCCCACGCCTCCAGCAAGAATCGTTTTAAAATGGAGAGGTCCCAGACCCTAGTCTGAAGCGAAGTGAAGGACAGGGTGTGGTTTTAACCAGGCTAATTAAAAAGGTGTAAATATCATATCATTATCAAAACTGATCAGGCAATTCTTTTAGGACATCAACAATCTGCTCTGACTAGCCTTTAGCTCACCAGTGCAGTAAAAGTGATTTTTTTTTTTTACTCAAGCTGTTCATAGAGTTTTCTACAACAAGCAATGACGTGTTTGTGAGAGCTTATCTATCCCTTTAACCTTTTGCTTTTCTTTTGGTACCTACTTTTAGAGCACAAAAGATGTGCACCATGGGAGACATATGTTGGTTATTGGTTTTGAATACTCTCAAATTAAATGCACTCAGGTCTTATGTTTGTGCATTCTAAACACATCTGTCAGCGCCTCAGTATAAAGCAGCTCGGATAAGACTTTATGAAGAGCTGTTCAAATGCCCATCATCACGCTGCAACCATTTCATCCATGGCTTTATACGACTGAAAGCATTTATTACACTGACACCCAACAGTTACTTTGATACTGTGCCTGTCAGTCTCAGGCATCGCCAAGCTTTCCTACGCGACTCGAGGTTATGAAGGTTAATATTGGCTTGTGCTCAAAATTCAAATGATGACAGGATGAGCTCATTGATAAATGACTGATAGTTGACCCCATATTTCACTTGTCATTGTGTCCACTAACGCTTTCCTGGACAAGGTTTGTCAGAAGACGTTTGCAGCTTAAGCCTCAGTTGTCTTCATCTGGGCTTAACGTCTCAACAGCTGGTGAGTCAGTCTCTTATTGTGACTTATTGTAAAATCAGATTAAAAGTGGATTTGCTTGACAGAGTAAAAAACAAATTCAAGCTCTTAATTTAGGACACATGCACAGTGGTACTTGAATGCTTGTGAAGCCTTTGGATTTTTCTATATTTCTGCATAAATTTGACCTAAAACATCATGAAATTTTCACACAAGTCCTAAAAGTAGATAAAGAGAACTCAGTTAAACAAATGAGACAAAAATATTATACTTTGTCCTTTTTTTATTGAGAAAAATGGTGGTGCAACCGGTAGAGCTGCTGCCTCTCAGCAAGAAGGTTGCCAAGTCGAATCCTGACCAGGGGGCCTTTCTGGGTGGAGTCTACATCTTCTCTCTTTGCACGATTGGGTTTTCTCCGGGTACTCCGGTTTCCTCTCACAGACCAAAAACATGTACAGTATGTTAGGCTGATTGGTAACTGAATTGTCCTTAGGTGTGAGTGAGAGAGTGAATGGTTGTTTGTCTCGTTTGTCTCTATATGTTCATGTGATGGACTGGAGACATGTCCAGGGTGTACCCCGCCTCTCACACAGTGATAGCTGGACATGGGCACCAGTGACCCCTGTGACCCAGAAAGGAAGAAGTGATTAAAGATATTAGATGGATAGATAGCCGTTCACTTTGTAGTGCTCTAACACTGCACTGACACGTATACAGGTAGTTTGAAAATCAGCCTTCTCTGGTTCTGGATGGCTCATGGTGTACCAATGCTTTGTTGGAGTCTTGATACACACATACTGCCAGTGGGCTTTGAACTTTTGGGATATTTAGCTGGAAGACACATTGATGAAACTATCTGGTGACTAGGGCAATATATCAGTCAGAAGTGATTTAAGTCATAATAAAAGGCTGGTACAGGTTACATCAAGTGTAGTTCAGAAGTCATGGAGTCAAAGGACAAATGACTAAATATATGCTCTGAAATATAAAAGGTCGGCTCAGTCAACCTTAATCTGATATCAATGTGCATGTTGAACCTTTTTGTTTTCTTTTATTCCAAGAGGTTAAAGCTTTCATGATGTTCCAGTAATATATCCAAAAACAAATATGCTTTTGTATTAACACAGTAAACCTACAAAACCAGTCAGAAATTGTATTTTTCTCATTACATTGTATGCTGTTTTGAATTTTGTACTTGTGTTTTCCAATTTATTTATATTTAAAAATAATTCCAACTTTCTTGAAATGATTAGATTTTGAATAATGTGATGAGTTTTCTTGTGGACCTTCACTCCAAGCCTTCTAAACACTGAAATTTGTAATTATAATCAAAACACGACTCTCAGTTAGACCATCATCTTTTCCTCCACTCAGGCCAGTTAAAGCAGAGAGGATGCTCCTGTTAGCTTTCACCCTGCCAACACTCAGCTCTTCTGCAGCATACAGCCATTAACCACCATTACTGAGCAGGACCATTTCATGGTCAAAGAGCAATTTAGTTTTAGCTCTCCCTGGGGCAGCAAAATCAGCCAAGTGAGTTTCAGTTCCGTTCAGCTACAAAGTACATATGCTATGTTTTACATCCAACACATTTTTTTAACCTAACTTTTTTTTCCTGAACGTGTCCCTGTTTTGCACTTTGACTTGGCAGGTGTGACTTGCCACAACTCAGCTAGAACATAATCAATACTACATTTGTCTGCATTATGCTGGTGAAGATTCTCCGTCGTCCAGGACATGATAAATCAAAAAGGCGTTCAATACAAGATCAACTGGACTTTATTTGTTACAGAAGACGTTTCGCTTCTCATCCGAGGAGCTTTATCAATTCAATGAAACAGACTGTGTGCGTGTGGAGTTATAACAGTCTTAGGCGTCACGCACCAACATGTAAATTGCAAGCTGAGGTAACACTTGTAACTTATAACTCAGTTTTGGGGCTGATTCCCAAACGTTTTACACCGGATGGGAGCAGAGGTGTCTTGTCTGTGAATTAGACTAGCAAAGTTTTTTGAGAAACCTCTGCTGTTGGGTTGTGAGCTGTGTTTTTTGTCAATTTACATACAGTTGTGTGTCTTCTGTCAGAGACTTCAAGGGAACCCCCTACTGTTAAGGTGTGATCTGTCAATTTACATGTATGTGTTACCTCAGCTTGCAATTTACATGTTGGTGCGTGACGCCTAAGACTGTTATAACTCCACGCGCACACAGTCTGTTTCATTGAATTGATAAAGCTCCTCGGATGAGAAGCGAAACGTCTTCTGTAACAAATAAAGTCCAGTTGATCTTGTATTGAACGCCTTTTTGATTTGTCTGCATTGAACTATGAGTTTCACAAACAGTGAAAACTGTAACTGTCGTAGTAAAAAGAACAAAACTCTATTTTAATTCCAGGCTACATCAGAATACTCAAAATAACACGTTTGTACCCAGACTCAAAATTTGCTCACAATTAAATTAAATTTGGTTATTTTGTGTCAATTCAAAACAATAGTAAATCATGGGCACTATACAAAAAATACCTTTTATTATATGCAATCCAATTGAGTCCATATTAATTATTCAAATTTATATCCAATTACAAACAATCCAGTTATACTACAAAACAATCACATTAAATGGGATGCAAAATACCAGTTAGATAAAAGTAAGTTGCTTATCAACGGAAACCAGCAAATTGTGCCAAAGCTTTACTCTAACGCAGTCGCATAGTTGATGTGGTGGTGCACAAGACTACCTAAATCTAAAAATTAAAATAAACGCGATGTGATATTGCACTTTTGTGTGTGTGTGTGTGTGTGTGTGTGTGTGTGTGTGTGTGTGTGTGTGTGTGTGTGTGTGTGTGTGTGTGTGTGTGTGTGCGTGCATGTGTGTATGTGTACTAAAACCTTAAGGATAATAGGGAAAAACACAACTTTCATTAGGACCTGATAGGTCTCACATTGTTACTGACAAACTGTGGCTCAATAATTTGTCCACTACTGTTTCTTTTTATGTAGGGTTGAAAGTACATTTGAATGATTTTCAAAACTTTTAATGTCTGTAAAAAGAGGAGTTCACAGTTTCCATGGCTACAAAATCAAGCCCAAACCATCATTAGACCACTTCCTTAATGAAGGCTTGCAATAGCTTTTTTTTTAAAATTATTATTATTATTTATTTATTTTTTCAAATATCGCACTGTGCACTATGACCAAATATGTTTTGGTTGTCTGTTCAAATGACATTATTTTGGTAGACTTTAACTTAGCCCTAATAGACTTCAAAAACTTTTTTCTAAACAAACAACAGTGATTTCTCATGACAGCTCTTCCAATCAATTTTTTTTATCTATCGTATTATGAACTTTCACGTTACCTGAAGCCAGTAGAGACAAAAATGTATTTACTGTATGTCTCTACAAACTATTTATTGATATTATATTGTATTTTACTGTATTTATGGTTTACTTTTTGAGCATTATGCAACCTTTTATTGAGGTATTTACACATCCCGATTAGTAATAATTCATTTAATAATTCAGAGTTTATTAAACTTTACATGTCTTCTTCTTCTTCTTTTGGCTTTTCCCTCTTCAGGGTCGAGTCATCCTCCATCTCACTCTGTCCTCACTCCAACTACATGTCCTCTTTGACTACATCCATATACTGTATCTCCTCTTTGGCCTTCATCTTTGTCTTGTTCTTGGCAGCTGTGTTTCTAACATTCTGCAAATATACGCACTGTCCCTCCTCTGGACATCCAAACCTTCTCAGTCTGGACTCTCTAACTTAATCTCCCAGTTGTTCAACCTGTGCTGTACCTCTGATTATATCATTCCTAATCTTATCCATCCATGTCACTCCTAAGGAGAACCTCAATATCTTCATTTCTGACACTTCCAGTTCCCTCATCAGTCAGGTTCACTCGGTGCAACACAATCACTATGGGAATTGCGCCGCCGCGCGGTTCACCTGAAGTAATACAATTACGCATTTACGGCAGGTGGGCGTCAGCGTCACCACAGAGGCCCCGCCCTCTTGGTATAAGACCGGATGACGCCCAGCCTACTTTCTCTTTTGCCCTTCACCTCGCTTACACCTGAATTTTCGCAAGATTGAGGACTCCGTGAATGGATCGCTCAACTGGAGGTGAGCTTGCTCCCTACTCAGAGCGTCACGGAGGGCCGCTCTGCGAGCGCTAGGGTTAGCGGGAGGCTAACCTAGTGTCGTCAACATTTTATTTTTCTGCTGTTTTGCCGCTCGGTTAGTGGATGCTAACCGCACAACACGCTACCTGCTAAGTTAACGGAGCTAACAGGCTATCAGCCGCGAGCAGCTCAGCGAGAGGACTTCTTCGGAAGAAAAACTCCAGCAGGCCAGCGAGCCCCGGCTCCTGAGTCTGCTCCAGCAAATGTGGCTACCCCCCTTTCAGTAGCGGACATCCACAAGGCCTGTCCGGTCTCCTCAGGGATGCTACACGCGAAGACACTTAACGCTTTTCTCGTGGAGGGCTCCGGAGAAAGGCAAGTGGAAATCGAGTGACCCCGCTGCTAACCAGCTAGCTGACTAGTAGTTTTCCTACGTCCACGACAAGAACATCGTGACGCTGAGAGCTTATCCACCTACGAGGCTAAGGATGGCTCTCAGACGTGAACCCTGTTAGGACCCGAGGGACCCTGATGGAGTGGACAAGGGCGAGCAGAGGGAAGCTCCTCCAAAGAGAAGAAAAGCCAACTACTGCCACTGACGAAGCCTCCAACGACGGAGCAAGGCGTTGAAGAGGGAGCAGAGGACTTTTCACAACAAGCTACAACGGTGCTTGTCAAAGCAGACAGATCCATCCTGGCTCCACCTGACCTGTGCTGCAGGACGGCCGAGTCTCTCCGGTGCCATGACCTGCACCCCCACCGGGACATCAAGAGTCAAGCTTGGTGGGTAACTATTCCTCCCGAGGCATCAACCTCGGTGAGGCACGACATGCCGGTGTCCCCAGGTTTTTTAACTGGGTTCATGCGGTCAGGGTCGGCACCCAGGGCGGTTGCCGCTTCCTCCCCTTTCCCCAGTCCCAGACTGGGAGGGTAGGGAGCTGACGGGTCTGTCTCACATCCAGAACTTCAGCCACCAAGGCCTACCCAGCAAACCATGCCGTCAGCAGTGCAGCTGGAAAGGATCTAGCACGCTCAGTGCCCCACGGCCTGCACGGCCTCGATTCTGCAGGTCCACCAGGCAGAAAAGCTGCAAGAACTGCAGGGGGCCACCAACAAAGGGAAAAAGACAGCAAAGCTGCTGGATGAGGTCCACAGGACAGCAGACTTTACTGCCCGCCCTTCAGGCGCATCGGACAGTCGCTCTGGGAAAGAGCAGGACTGAACCGGTTGTCACGCTGTGACACTGGCCACCAACATCCTCACTAATGAGGGCTTTTCCATCCATGGGAGAGGAAAGCCACACATACTCAAAAGAGACCATGGTGGAAGGGACAAAGATGTTTGTTAAAACACAAAGCATGTTCCCCTTTTTTTGTGCGATAAAAACAAAATGTTGTTTTGGAGCACTATTAAAACCACATAGTGTTTTAGCGTCTCTGTGCAGAAGCCACGGGTCAACCCAGTACTTCTCCTGCTGTGCGGAGAGAAAGCAGAGACCTGCATGACCCTGAGCTGTCCCTGCACCATTACAGGCGTTTTCACTCACAGAGGGTGAGAAAACGCAAAACTTTTACCACCAGTACCTGTGTTAGAGGAGAACAGATTAACTGGTTCAGAACGTTTAAACACACAAGAATACTCAAACGCTTGTGTAATAAAGAGAAATTGCCGTCCACACATGACAATAAAGTCTCAGACTACTCAAACTGTTCTGTGCCACCACTCAGCATTAAAAAGAAAACCCCACCATTTTTTAATGCAACCAGTGTCAATATATAGCACGGGGAGCCATCTCACACAGGCAGCCAACCCTCTCCTCTCTAATAAAACTCCGTCCATCAAAGGACCCAGTACACATGCAAACCAAGCACGTGGGTCACGTCCACTGTCACCCTGGGTCTCCGGCTGCAGTTCTACAAGCGACCATCTCCCTTCACGGGGTTGCTGTTGTCCTCCTTCAGCCCAGACCGTGCTCATGTTCGGAGAGACGAGATCTCGACTATGATACAGAAAGTAGTGATCAGAGTGGTCCCTACTCACGATGTTAAAAGAGGGCCATTACAGCAAACACTTCCTGGTCCCAAAATGGGAACAGGGCTTGAGGCCCATCTTGGACCTCTGAGGTCTGAACAGAAGAATAAAAACGTAAAATTAAGGATTTTGACACTCGGACAAGTCATCTGCTTGGTTCAACCGAGAGATTACTCTGCACGGTGGATCTGAAAGACGCTTTCCTCCACGTGAGCATCCTGTCCTGCCACAGATAACGTCTCCGCTCTACCTTCAGGGGCACCGCGTCCGAGTTTTTGGCAGCGCCTTTTGGCCTGAAAACCGTCTCCCGGGAATTCACGAAATGTCTGGACGCGGCCATGACCCCGCTGGGGGGTCGAGGGGTCAGAGTTCTGAATTATTTAGACGATCTGGTCATTCTTGGACATAACAGAGTCCAGGCACAGCAGCACCTAGAGAGGGTGATGTCTCACATGGAAGCTCCAGGTTTCGTTTTAAACCTGACAAAAAGCAACCTGTCCCCATCCCAGATTACCGTATATCTGAGAGTATAGCTCAACTCCATACTGTACAGGGCAAGGCTTTCAGAGGCACAAGGTTTCATCCCTCCACCTCTGCCTAGCACATTTTCTGCTAGCCCAGAGAGTGCCTCTCAAGCTGTGCCAGCGTCGCTTGGGCCTGTTGGCAGCAGCTATTTTCTGTGTGCCCCGGGCCTTATTTAGAATACGCCCTCTGCAGATATGGATCAACAAACAAATGTATCCTGTCTCCCTCAGGCGGGCAAAGAAGATACTGATCAGCCTAGGGTGTGTAACAGCCCTGGAACTCTGGAGGGCCCCTTCAGTGTTCACAACAGGCGTCCCGCTGGGACAAGTACTGTCTCGTGTGGTGATCACCACAGACGTTTCAAAGACAGGTTGGGGAGCTTTCTGCAGAAACCAACACGCCCAAGGGGTCTGGAAACAGCAGGAGGCAAGGCTCCACATCAACTTACTGGAAATGAAGGTTGTATGTCTGTCCATGAAGCACTTTTACAAGAAGGGGCTGATTACAAAACAACACGTCTTGATAAATCAGACAACCGGACGACAGTGTCCTTTATCAACAGAGAAGGAGGGACAAGGTCCCGACCCCTCATCAACCTGACACACAAGCTGCTCATGTGGGCAGTCCCCAAATTTTGTCGCTGAGAGTGGCGCACATCCCGGGCGAGCTAAACCACGGGACAGACGCCCTCTCCAGAGGACCACTGCTAGCCTCAGAGTGGAGGCTGAACCCGCGTATCGTGGACCAGATCTGGGCATGATACAGGCGGGCATCTGTCGATCTGTTCAACTGCAACAGCAGAATGCACTGCGTCATGTACTTCTCAATAAAGGAAACAGACGCACTGCTGGGAACAGACGCTCTGGCATACAACTGGCCAGCAAGGGTGCTATATTATGCGTTCCCCCCATCCCCTTGATTTAGGCGATGATAGAACGAGTATGCAGGGGAGCTCTTTCCCTGATACTCATGGCTCCCAGATGGCCACAGAAACCGTGGTTCCCAGAAATGATCTCACTGTTGTCAGGGACACCATGGCAGCTGCCCCCCCACAGGGACCTGCTGACTCAGGCCCACGGGTAGCTCCTTCACCCACGTCCAGAACTGTGGCTACTCTCGGCCTGGCCGCTGAGAGGAACCGGCTGATGGCCTCCGGCCTCCCCGGTAACGTCATAAATACAGTGCAAGGAGCAAGAGCCTAGTCAACTCAGACTCTCTACGCTCGCAAATAGCGTGTTCTTTGAGGCCTGGTGTCTAGAAAGTAATATTATCTCATATTCCTGTGACCTGGTCAGGCTCCTCACTTTTCTACAGGACCTACTGGAGAAAGGCCACTCTTTCTCCACAATTAAGGTATTTTTGTCAAGCCATCTCAGCGTGCCACGAAGGCTAGGGAGGCAAGTCACCCGGCGCCCACCCTCATGATACGGTTCATGAAGGGTGTACTGAGAAAAAGGCCTTCCAATAGGACTTTGACCCTAGACTGGGACCTCCAGTTAGTCCTGGATACTCTGTGTGAGCCTCTATTTGAGCCTATTAGCAGCATTAAGATAGATTTGTTATCTTATAAAACTGCTCTGCTCCTAGCTCTTTGCTCAGCTAAACGTGTGACCTAAACGCTTTATCTGTGCACCCAATGTGTACAAGATTTGCCCCTGATGGGTGAAAGGTCACCCTGCGTCCAAACCCTGCATATGTTCCAAAGGTTCCAACTTTAAATCCCAGAAGTCTGGACTTTGAGGTATCAACATTCCCTCCTCCCTTTGTACTAACCGAGGGACAAAGGAGGCTGAATGCACTCTGTCCTGTGAGGGCCCTGAGTGTTTACATTGAAAAAACTGTCAGTTGGAGAAAAACAAACCAGTTGTTCATTTGTTTTGCTAATCCAGCTGCTGGCAGAGCCCTTTCAAAGCAGCGCCTCTCACACTGGGTGACTGAGGCTATGAAAAGGGTATACAGCAGCAAAGGTCAACAGGTGCCCTCTGGGGTACACGCCCATTCCACTCAAGGCCTGGCTGCCTCATGGGCTCTGTTTAAGGGTGTACCAGTGGCAGACATCGGTGCGACTACCGACTGGAGTCCCACAAACACGTTTGCAAAACACTACAGTTTGGATGTCACTGCATGTGATGTCACTCAAGCTGTCCTCTCTAACACACAGTAGAGAACAGCCAAAATGCCTAAAGTATTAAGGCAGAAAGTTCTCACAAGCATGCGTTTTCCAGAGCATTTTCAAGGACATGAACAAATTACATTCCCATAGCAATTGTGTTACACCGAGTGAAACTGACTGATAAGAGAACTAAAAGTTATGCACCATAACTCATGTTCCCTGAAGGAAAGGAACGAGGTGCAACACATGTTTGACCTTTCAATGTCCAAGCTCGGTGAAGTACACTTGGAGAAAGTAGGTTGGGCATCATCCGGTCTTATACCAAGAGGGCGAGGCCTCTGTGGTGACGCTGACGCCCACCTGCCGTAAAGGCGTGATTGTATTGCTTCAGGTGAACCGTCCGGCAGCTGTAGAAGCTGCCCACGTGCCTGAGTCAGCAGGTCCCTATAAGGAGGCAATTGCCATGGTATCCCTGATAACATTGAGATCAACTCCGGGAACCACGGTTTCTGCGGCCATCTGGGGGCTATCAGGATCAGGGAGAGGGCTCCCTGGCACACACGTACCAGTGTCGCCTCGATCAGAGGGGCAGATGGAAAGGCATAGTAGAGCACCCCTGCTAGCCAATCATGTGCCAGAGCATCCGTTCCCAATGGTGCATCTGTTTCCCTCAAGGAGAAGTAGAGGTCACACTGTGAGCTAGCCTTGCAAGGGAACAGGTCCACAGAGGCTCTCCCAAATCATGACCAGACCTGTTCCACAATCCGTGGGTTCAGGCTCCATTCTGACGCCAAGAGAGGCCCCCTTGAGAGGGCATCCGCTCCATAATTTAGTTCACCAGGGACTTGAGTCGCCCTAAGTGACAGGATTATTGGAGCACACCACGTTAGCATCTTCTGCGTCAGTCCGAGGAGGGCCTGGGACCTTGTCCCTCCCTCTCTGTTGATGAAGGACACTGAGGTCCTGTAGTCTGATTTCACCAGGAAGTGCTACCTAGCAATCAGACCTTTACTGAAGAAGTATTTTAATGACAGGAATACGGACAGCAACTCCAGGAAGTTGATATGTAACCTCACTTCCTGTTTATTCCAAAGACCGCGGGCGTTCTGATTTCTGCAGATCGCCCCCATCCTGTTTTTGAGGCGTCCGTCGTGATGACCACTCGAGATGACACCCTTCCCAGCGGGACCCCTTCCGTGAATACAGACAAATCTCTCCAAGGTTCCAGGGCCTTCAGGCACTCTGAATCTATCTTAACCTTTCCTGCCTGACTAGTCAGGGCGGGTTTTGTCTGTCGGTTTAGCAATACTTGTATGGCCCGCATTTTCAGTAATGCGTGTGGCACACAGGGAATGGTTGCCGCCAAGAGGCCTAAAAGGCGTTGGCACGTTTTCACAGGGACCCGTTGATCCAGTTTAAATCTTTCCAGGCAACGGCGAATAGAGGAAACTCGTTCCTTTGAGAGCCATGCTCTGTACCGGATAGTGTCGATCTGTACTCCCAGAAAAACTGTAACCCGTGATGGAGTTAGATCAATCTTTTGTAGGTTAATGACAAACCCGAGAGACTCCAGGTGAGAGATCACCCTGTAGGAGTGTGACTGGGTCTGCATTCTGCTTCCAGCCAGAATCAGCAGGTCGTCCAAGTAATTCATAACCCTGAGTCCTTGATTCCTAAGGGAGGTCCGGGTTGCATCCAAAAATTTAGTAAATGTACGAGGAGCAGTCTTTAAACCGAAGGGTAAGGCTTTGAATTCATAAGCGTTCCCTTCGAAAGCAAATCGGAGGAACTTTCTGTGTTTCCTCTACACGCCTATATGGAAATAGGCATATTTCAAATCCATTGTACATGCGTAGTCTCCTGGTCTCACAGACTGGAGAACCTGCCGCAGTGTAAGCATCTTGAACTTAAAAGTTTTTATTATCTTATTCAGATTCCTGAGATCCAGAATTGGTCTCAGAGAATGATCCTTTTTAGGCACCAGGAAGTACTTGCTGTAGTGGCCAGAGCGTAGTTTGAGTCCTGAGACCAAACTCATCACTCTCTTTTGCAGCATCATCGAAACTTCCTCCCTCAGCATGTGTGCACGTGTAGGGTTAATCTTTGATTGCAGTACCCCTGTGAAGTGGGACGGTCTTCTTGTGAACTGCAACTTGAGCCTGTGACATATCGTTGTCATGACCCAATCGTTTGGTAGACACGCCTTCCAGGCCTGTGCGTGCGCCATGAGCCTGGACGGCATGCTTAATTGCTGCTCGTCGTGTTTTAGTGCTGGAGGGGTGGCCTTTGACCCCTCTCATGCTCTTTCAAGCAGGCTGGTCGGTCCAACAAAAGATATCGCAAGATCTGACCGTCTCCGTCAGAGCTTGTGTATCTTTCTACGGTTCATAGTTTGACCACATGTTTTATGTTTTATAAAAATGGGACTCGAGTCAAGAACCAGGGCAGTTTGTGCTTTGGTACTTTTATTCTTGTACATGTATGAAACAGTGTTTGTTTTGATTACACATACAATAGGCGAGTCATGTTTGGTGCGCACACACATGTCACCAGCTCCTCGTAGTAGTTTACAAGTAGAGACTGGGCTTAAAAGGTTAGGTTCCCGTACCGCGTGGGCGGGCAAACCTGTAAAATTATCAGTTCATCCTGCTTCATCAGGCCCGAATCGGAGTTCCACACGGGGTCACTGAAGAGGCCCTCGGCCGGTACTGGAAAGTCTCACTGTCACTAGTGGGTCTCTTCCGTGGAAGGTCACGCATGTCTTCCTTTGGGGATGCAAAGCTTTTCCTCGGCAATCCCTCGCGGAGGGCTTCCGCCTGTTTGCGTCTTTGTTCCAGCCTGGCCTGGACGCGTTCCGTGGCTCCCCCTAAGAGTCCCGTCGACTCGATCGGGTGCTGGAGGAAGGTGGACCTCTGGTTTTCCGGGAGGTCCGACAATGTTAGCCAAAGGTGGCGCTGGGCGACAACTATTTCCGCCATTGCTTTGCCCTACAAAATGGCTATTGTCCCCATCATGCGGAGCACGAAGTCGGAGGCACGGCGGGCCTCCTCTATGGCCTCCGTTACGGCCTGCTCGTTTTCTGTTACCTGGATATCCTGCAGTTTTTCTGCCAGGTACGCCTGCACTATGGTTGATGCATTCATTGCGCGAGCCGCGAGGCCCTGAGCTTTGTAGCACTTCTCGAGCTGTTTCTCCGAAGCGCGGCAGGCCCTACTGGGTAGCGCTGGTTTCATCCCCGTGATTGCGGGGGCCAGGTGAGCTACCAGAGTCTCCTCTATCAGGGGTGCGCTGGCGAGGCCCGCTGTCTCCATTCCCGCAACATCAAGGAGTCGGGATAGTGGCAGCGTGATGGAAGCTCCGGGTTCCGTCCAGGAGCGTTTGAGCTCCATGAGGAAGTCCGGGAAAATGGGTATTTTTTGCGACGTTGTCAGCTGCTTCGCATAGAAGTAGTTTCCCGCCAGCCTTGTAGCCTGTTGGCAAGGCGTGGGGTCTGGCCACGTGACCTGCAGGAAATCTGCCGCCCTATGGCACAGGTCGAATAGAGCAGGGACTGACAAGCCGGTTCCGGTAGGATTTGCGCCAGGTTCTGTGAGGAATCCACACTTTCTCCTCTGTAACCGTAGTCGGCGTCTTGGTCAGACACTTTGGGCGCCAAGTCCTCAACGGCAACCGAGGAGTCCGACGCGTTGTCATCCCGACTCAACCGCTGCATTCCAGGTCTACGTTCTCGAGCTCCGGTTGGGGAGCGAGCAGCTTTGTGCGACGTGCGACCTTCAGCACCGCTGCCTTAGCCAAGGATTTAGCAACCGCGTCCGTGCGACGTTTCCTCACTACCGCGACATTCGACAGCGGTGGGAGTAGGAGTCGGGGAATTCCAGCGCTTTTCTCGTGTGCATAATCCCTAGGCAGACAGGACAGGCCTCGTGGGTGTCCGTCGCCGAGAGGGAGTAGCCGCATCCGCTAGGGCAGGGGCGTGAGCGAGGGCTCGTCATCCTGTTGGTTTTCTTCTTCTTTGTCCTCCGTTTTCCCTTCTCGGGAGCCATGTCCGGAGACGAGAAGCGTCAAAGTTGTTCCTAGTTTCCTTTTGTTCGAAGCCGTCTTCTCCGTCGTCTTACTTTCGCTGGTTAGCCTGCTAATGGTTAGCAGAGGGTTGTGACGCAGTTAGCGCCGTCGAGCGAAGCAGCTGCGGAAAGAGAAGAAAACTTCGAGGTAAGTAGAAAAACAGTGGACTACCTTTCACCAGCCTAGCAGTATGCAGGAAAATTTCTCTGTACGCTCAGCGTAGGGAGCAAGCTCACCTCAATCGAGCGATGCAACAACAGAGAAGTCCCACGAAGTTCAGGTTTTAAGCGAGGTGAAGGGCAAAAAAGAGAAAGATGGATGGGTGTCAGCGGCTTAAATACCCAGAGGGCAGGGCCTCTGGCGCTACGCTGACGCCCTTGCTGTAAAGACGTGAATGTATTCCTTCAGGTAATCGCGCGGGGGCGCAATTCCCATAGCATATGTTGCACCGAGAGAACATGACTGAAAGGGAACATGCTAAAGGCAAGATGGGGTATTATTTATAACTAAGGGCATTTTAGTCCCAGTCACAGATATTGGGAGTCTTCAACATCTGACTCAAACTGAACATGCAAAGATTTTCTGATTGTGAGAAATTGTATTTACAACCCCCCCTTAAGCTTTAATTCAACATAACACTTGGTATTATGATGGGGTGGGGTGGCTGTGGCTGAGTGGTTAGAGCAGTCGTCCTCCAATGCAAGAATTGAGGGTTTGATTCCACCAGCAGTCACATGCCGAAGTGTCCCTGGGCAATACACTGAACCCTTCATTGCCTCTAATGTGTGTTCCATCAGTGTGTGAATGTGATAAAGCACTGCTTATTATTTTTACAGATCTAGTAGAGAGCTGTATGAATGGGTAAATGAGGACATAGATTGTAGTGTAGAGCACTTTAAGTATCTTGATTAGATAGAAAAGTGCTATACAGTCCATTTATCATTTATTAAAGGAAATTAATTACAGAGTGAAAAAATTGTATTTTTTTATTTCTAGACTCGGAGTTTAGATTTCTCTGAAAATTAAAATCACCATTTGAAAAATGTTTTCATATTTGGATTGAAGAGGTTATTGAGCATTACAGCAACTTAAATGAACAATTGTTTTGCCTATCTTTTGCACTTTAATCATATTGAATTTCAATTTATTTGCTCCTGTTACAGACAAAATAAGGAGATTTAAAGTATCCACTTTTTAATCCTCTCATTTTCATAGAGTAGACTGAATCTGAATGTTTTTAACCAGAAGTTCAAAAAGTTTCAGATCTTAAATACTTGATTCATTTTTGTATAATTAAAGTCAAGGGAACATGGAAATCCATTGAAAAGTCTGTTGATCTAGTCTTAAATAAACCTGAAAAGTATATCAGCAATTTGTCAAAAAATGTTCTAAAATTAAATGCGATAACCTAAAAGCTGTAAGACAAATTCCAACACTCCCTTTAATAAACATCTGCATTAATGTACACTGGAAATCAGGCCGACTGAGTTAGTATAAAAGCAATCAGTAAAGTTTGTTCCTAAGTTCTCGTGCCTCAACATGTCTAAAGTGTGAAGAAACATTTTTATTAATTAATAAATTATGGATTGGTGTCATCAGAAGCAGTGAAACATAGTATGCAGCTGTTGCCAGCAGAGCTGTGCACGGACTGTTGCTGCCATCTGGATGGTAACACTAAATGTCTGATGATCTAAAACATATATATAGGCTTAAACTTTATCTGACATACTGACATATTTAAACTTTGATTCTGTTTTGGGGAGGATTAATTGACGTTTTCCAGACAGTTGGATAGAGGGACCATAAAGACTGATTCTTAGGAGAAAATTGCTGATTGACAAAAAGTAGCAGCAGCTCCAGGTGATCGTTGGTATGAAAGGAAAAGACACCACCCACTGTCTTGTTGAACACCAGCTCAATAGTCCAACGAGCACTGACAGTCACCACAGCTGCACGTTTTACGCTACCTGAAGCCCAATAATTAGCCATTCTGTTTGAGCAATGGATTAAAATAAAACACATATATTGCAGGACATACACACCAACACATAAACATTCACAGAACGGCCCACAAACTTTGTTGTTTCAGATCTGAGCTCAGAATGAAACAAAAGTGTGCAGCTTCTGTCAGGGTTGCACTTGCACTTGTCAGCGTGAAGTTGACAAGAGCAGCCATATTCTGGGTGTACGGTGGGAATCCAAACATGCTGGTTCTGCCTCATGCTGCTGGTGGGTGACACTCAGGGAGAGATCATTCTTGCTCAGTTGGCAGTTTCCTCTCAGTTGAACCAGCCAGCTGTTTGTTTCTCAAAACTTGACTGTTTGACATATGTTGTGTATATGCTGTAGAAAATAACCACAATAACAATTTTTTCCCCTCCAAACTATTTCTGCCCCCAGGATATAATACTTTTTATGAGTTAATGTATTTTATATACACATACATATATACATATATACATACATATATACATATATACATACATACATATATACATATATACATACATACATATATACATATATACATACATACAGTACATACATACATATATACATACATACATACATACATAGGGATGGGAATTGATAAGAAATTATCAATATCGATGCCTTTATCGATGTCATTTATCGATTCGATTCCTTATCAATTCTGTTATCAATTCTCATTTGGGTAATAAAATATAGTAAACCATTTGTGTTCATAAAGAATTTATTTATGGATATTTTCCCATATTTTTAGACTCATTTTTCGCTCTGATTCTTCGTTTTTCATTTTTGGCGAAAATGGTGCAGTACCAGTTTCGGCCGCTTTAGAGGCGCTGTAGGCAGCAGCCAGCAGAGGACACAGAGAGTGAAGAGGAAGAGTGGCCACTTCCAGAAGTTTCTACTTGCTGTGTTCGAAAAAAGCCTCCTTTGTTCGGACTGATGACTGTCGCTGCCCGCTCCCTGCTGTGGATGTAGCTGTTTTTGTTTGCAAGATACCACTCATAAACCACACCGCGGATTTTTAAATCCAGCTGATTTCACATTTGGTTCAGCTCAGGAGCCCGTCTGCTATAGTGAGGTAAGAAATATATTTTTAAGCGTTTATTTAGCTAAATTTAAAGAAACAAAGCGTCCGGTTTGACCCGCCTGGCGCCTGCATAAAAATCAGCGAACTTTTTTTTTTAAATCCAGCTTATTTGAACATTTCGTTAAACTCAAGAGTACGTCTACTATTAAGTCAGCTAAGAAATATATTTTTTAAGCGTTTATTTAGCTAAATTTAAAGAAAGAAAGCGTCCGGTTTGACCCGCCTGGCGCCTGCCTAAAATTCCGCGAACTTTTTTTTTTTTAAATCCAGCTGATTTGAACATTTCGTTAAGCTCAGAAGGACGTCTGCTATGAAGTCAGCTAAGAAATATTTATTTTTTTCGGGCGCGGCGCATGTCTGTGATGTCAGCGCTTAAATACGTCACCACCAGGAGTCTGCAGAACCGATAAGCTGAATCGTTAAGACAAGCATCCTACAATTCCATGGAATTGGACTTTTAAGAACCGGTTCTCTAACAGAACCGGTTCTCGGTTCCCATCCCTATATATATACATATATACATATATATATATATATATACATATACATATATACATATATATTAGGCTTGTTATAGATTAACCGATTCGACCGGATATCCGGTTTGACAAGCTAGCGATGTGGTTGCATCGGTAGCAGCCACGTAAACCGACAGCAACCAGCCACAAATTCAGAGATGAACCGGTTGAAAAGACACGGACCGGTTATCGCGAGACTTGCTAGGTTTACAATGCGTTTCTAAAACAACGCGAGAGCGAAGCTATTCTCACGCATGCGCCATAGCTCACCAAGAGCACGAGCATGGATGCAAATAGTAGCCGCGCGCTAGCGAGTCACCGCGAAAGATTTTCAACATATCAGCCAGACAAAAATCTAAAGTTTGGAACGTTTTCGGGTTTTACTAGAAGGACAGAAAACTCGACAAAAGCCACGCTATTTGTAAGCTATGCAACGCACCTCCGAAGTACACTGGTAGCACAACAAACCTCGACCAACAACTTTTCAAGCCTCACAACAACGAGCAGGAGCGTGCAGCTGCCACACACAAAGCGACGGGTAACGTTATCACTAAATTTTACGGGCAACTCAGTGATAGTTCACGAGCTACACAGGCCTTGAAGATCTCTTCCACACTGTTTTAAGTCCCTGCCCTTCCTCAGTAGCAGTGATAACTCCTGTCAATGAGCCCACAGAATGGGTGAACAGTCTTGTTGTTACACAGAAGAATAAACACGTTGTTGGACCCGAACTGCGTTGTCTCAGCCTTCACCTATAATATAAGCTGCATGACTATGACCCACAGCCATACAAGATTAATAAGAAGCATAAAGCTACAACAGTAGCCATGATGCAGAGAGGACATTCACAAGCCTATCAGCTAAAGCAACATCCCTGCATCACAAGGTAAATCCCCCAACACACTGTCAAAATACATCTTACAGTGCATTCAGTTACAGTCTGCTGTGTTTTGTTGTTGTCACTAGATTTATTCTGCCTACTGTTTTTTGATTGTTTACACTGCATTTAACCATACTGTACACTAAATGTAATGTCTGCATTTAACCATACTGTACACTAAATGTAATGTCATGTTTTATTTCTAGGTAACGGGGGATTCAGTTCAGAGAGGTCCAGTGCAGACTGAACCTGCAAATGGAGATCTGGATGTCTGCAATGATGCACCTCAGACCCAAGATGAGCATACAGGTTTGTGTTTTATAACTTGTGATCAAGAATGAGCTGACTTTGTCTTAAACTTGTGCTGCAGTCATTGTATCAGCATAAAACACATTCACTATAACGAGAGAATCTGCATGCACAGAAAGAGTTCAATAATTACATGTTGCTGTAAACATTTGTGCCTTTTATATTTTTTCTGTATTTTCTGTAGGAAATTTTCTTTTAGCTGGTCTTTAGGTCCATGTTTAAAAATAAACACATTTAACATGTGATTATTTTGTTTGGCTTTTTACTTTATTTTTACCAGTGCTTTACAGCACCCTTTTAGATATGATATATGTGGACTTTTACAAATTTAAAAATGCTCTAAGAATGTCACATTTATAGAAGTGGTCCTTTTTCTTTCATAATGAAATATTTGTCTACCGGTACATCAACAAATGTTAAAACGTAGAATTATTTGAAGTTTAATCGAATCGAACCGAATCGAACCGAATCGCTTTTACACTGCATCGAATCGAATCGTTCAATTTTTAAAATAAATCGTTTTTGAATCAAATCGTAACCTTTGTATCTAGATGTGAATTGAATCGTCTGTCACACAGAGATGTACAACCCTATCTGCGACTCAGTTGTTGAAGTGGCTGCCTTGAGCTGTGGCTGCAAGGTTGTCAGTGGTTCTCGCAGTGGCCATCCTTGAAATTGGTGGTGGACTCCCTTGGTTAGGAAGGCTGTCAGGCTGAAGAAGGAGTCCTATCAGTTCTTGTTGGCTGGTGGGACTCTGGAGGCAGCTGAGGAGTACATGAGGGCCAAACGGTCCACAGCCTTGGCTGTTGCTGAGGTAAAAGCTTGGATGTGGGAGGAGTTTGGTGAGACCCCTGATGACGACTCTCGGTTGGCTCTGAGGAGATTCTGGCAAACCATCAGGTGGCTGATGAGAAGAAAGCAGTGCTTTACCAACACTGTGTTCAGTGAAAGTGGGGTGCTATTGACCTCAACCAGTGATGTTGCCGGGAGGTGGAAGGAATACTTCTCAGACTTATCAATTCCATTGACACATCTTCCATGGAGGAAGCTGAGTCAGGGGGACTTCGGGGTTGGACTGTCCATTGGCTGAGGTTGCCGATGTACTTAAAAAGGTCTACGGCGTCAGGTCTCTGGGGATGGATGAGATTTTCCCTGATTTCTTTAAGGCTCTGGATGTTGTGGGGCTGTCTTGGTTTACACGCCTAAATCGCATGGACATCAGGGGCAATGCCACTGGATTAGCAGACTAGGGTGACTGGGGTGTTGGTTTCCCTGTTCAAAAATGGGGGACCAGATGGTGTATTCAATTACAGGGACATCACTCTCCTAAGCCTCCTTGGTAATGTATATTCAGGGTTACTGGAGAATCAAATCTGTTCATTGATTGATCCAGGGGGAACAATGCAGATTCCGTCCTGGCCGTGGAACACTGGACCAGCTCTTTACCCTCACTAGAGTCCTTGAGGGGTCATGGGAGTTCGCCCATCCAGTGTACATGTGTTTTAAGGACTTGGAGAAGGTATTTGTCCGTGTTCCTTGGGGTACACTGTAGGGGGTGCTCCGTAAGTATGGGATTGTGGGCCCATTGTTATGGGCAGTTCAGTCCCTATACAAGCGGGACAAGAGTTTGGTTTGCATTGCAGGTAGTAAGTAGGACCCCTTAAGGGTGGGAGTTAGACTTTGCCAGGGCTGCCCATTTTTACCGATTCGGTTCATAACTTTGATGGACAGAATTTCTCGATGTAGCCAGGGGACAGAGGGATTCCAGTTCAGTGGCCTCAGGATTCCATCTCTGCTCTTTACAGATGATGTGGTCCTGTTGGCGTCATTGTGCCATGGTCTGCAGCGCTCACTGGATGATCTGCAGCTCAATGGACTGATTCACAACTGAGTGTGAAGCGGCCGGGATGAGAATTAGCACCTCCAAATCTGATGCCATGGTCCTCAACCAGCAAAGGGTGGATTGCTCTCTTCAAGTCGAGGGCAAGGTTCTGCCTCAAGTGGAGGAGTTCAAGTACAGGAGAGGTGCGCCCGGAATCGTCCTATCTCGTACTGAAAAGGAGCTACTGCGCATGTACAACTTTTACTGAGAGTCTATGGGCAAATATTTTTGCGCCCCAGGACATAAATACATTACCAATCAGACAATGTAGATGAATGAAACAACTTTACTCATCATTAATAGGGGTGTAACGATACACAAAACTCACGAGACAAGACAAATTACAGAGCTCGCGAGAACGAGACGAGATTTTAATATTAGTTCAAGAAAACTTCAAAGATCGGTTTTATGCCGCAAAAAGGCTTTTATTCTGTTTTAACATGTATTACAAACCCAACTGATGTCTTCATTTTACTGATTGAATCTCCTTAGACCTTAGAACGTTCAACTTTGTTAAAAAAAATAGATATTCACGCAGGACTTTCCAAAAATTGAACATAAATATCCGCATCAGCGCTGAATCTGCAGCCGTCACTCACCAGTGTTGCCAGATTGGGCGGTTCACCGCGATTTTCCTTCTGACTTTTGCGGGTAAAGAGTGCTTTGGGTGGGTGGGACTCTATCTGGCAACACCGGTCACACCGGTGTTTACACGCGTGTCTTTACATTCGGGGCAGCGTCGGCAGCGCCGGGACCCTCCATCAATGTAGAGGCGTCTGCGGCACCGGGACCCTCCATCAGTAGTTGGGGCGTCTTCTATAGCAACTTCATCCGGCGAAGCCATGCTGTCCGTGACGCTGACTTGCTAGGGGCTCTGCTAGCGCTAGCATTAGCATCTCGCGAGACAACGTTACCTCTCAACGAGAGATATCGCAGGAGTTTAATATCGCAAGATCTCGTACAACGAGATCTCGTTACATGCCTAATCATTAACTATAAAATAATTATATTACACAACAACAACAAAAAAACATATATTTTGAAATATTTTATTATTTCATTTTTTTATGTCTTATTCAAGGAAATGTGATGAGTGGTGGAGTGGTTCCCTTGCACCCTCTGTTTTGCTATATCTCTGCATGATGAACATTACTTTTGGTAACCGCATTTAGAGTGTAGCTATTTTATCATGTGCAAGATCGACAAGCACCAGAACTTTACTGATTGTATTCACTACAAAACCAAACGATAAAAGCTGCCAGTGCTATTCCTGGGACGAGTGTGCTGTGTTTATGTGATAAAGTTAACACAGTTAAAATAAAACCTGTAAAAAGATTATTAGTGTAATGTGGATAGTAGGTTATCTTGGATAATAGAAATCCATCCATCCATCCATCCATCCATCCATCCATCCATCATATTTACCTGCTTCTTTCTTTTCGGGCCGCGGGGGTCACTGGTGCCCATATCCAACAGTCACTGTACAAGGGGCAGGGGACTTCCTGGACAGGTCTCCAGTCCATCACATCTTTCACAAAATAAATAAATAACATACCGTTATTCAAAAAACGTGTTTTCACTGAGTTTGTCAGGATGCTATAGAAGCTTACGTGGGAGAGTTGATGAGTTTAGAGTTGTTCATAACTAACAGTTTTATTTTATTAAATATATGCAGCATAAAACATATCTGCTCACATATGATTGTACAGCCACACATCCAGGCTGTCATATTGTAAAGTTTGCAGATGATACAGCGGTGGTGGGATGCATCACAAACAATGATGAGTCCAGCTACAGACAGGAGGTGGAACACCTGGAGAGCTGGTGCAAAGAGAATAATCTTCACATGAATGTGAAGAAGACAAAGGAGATGATTGTGGACTTCAGAAGGAACAAACACACCCACACCCCACTGAACATAGGTGGATCTGCGGTGGAGGTGGTCTCCAGCTACAAATACTTGGGTGTACACTTGAATGATAACCTCAGCTGGAGCAACAACACCACCAGCCTGATCAAGAAAGGTCATCAGAGACTCTACTTCCTCAGACGGCTGAGACGAGCTGGTCTGAGCAGCCCAGTTCTCACCTCCTTCTACAGGTGTGCAGTGGAGAGCATCCTGTGCTCCAGCATCAACGTGTGGCATGGAGGCTGCACAGTTGCAGAGAGGAAAGCTCTACAGAGAGTGGTGAAGGCTGCACAGAAGTCTGTTGGAGTCAGTCTCCCCACCATCACAGACATTTACACCTCCAGATGCAGGAAAAGAGCCACCTGCATCATGAAAGACCTCACTCACCCAGCACACTCACTCTTTGCCCCACTCCCCTCAGGACGGAGGTTGAGGAGCATCAAATGTAGAACCACTAGACTGAGGAACAGCTTCTACCCTGAGGCTGTTAGACTCATGAATAAATAAATAATAAGAATAAACACTGCAAAATATCACATCATGCTGATGCTGATCTGTTTTCTTGTTGCTGTGTTCATCTGTGACCATCTGCTCATACAGACTCATGTTCGTGCTGCTGTTTATAATGATGTTTTTCCACTACATTAGGGCTTAGTGTATTACTAGTTGATGTTTCTCTTAGTTAATTCTAGATGTTATTACTGTTTTTCTCTTGCATTTGTTGTTGGATGTAACTGGGACCCCGTGTACATAATCTCGTTTTCATCACATGTACCACATGCAGTGCAAATGACAATAAAGACTCTCTGACTCTGACTCTGATAAAACACATATTTCACTGATTATTTCAGCTGCACATTAGTTTACAAATAACATTATAAATGTTAAATGTACAAATGTACAAACAACATTAATAAAACATTAATAAACATAAATGTACAAATAACATTATTATGACCCGGTGGTCAGAAATCTTGGAGTGCAGCTTGACTCAACCTAAAGCTTGATAAACAGATCAGTTCTGTTGTCAAGACCAGCTTCTTTCAGCTCCGTCTGCTCTCTAAAGTAAAGTCACTCCTCAGCCGTAGTGATCTGGAGAAAGCCATCCATGCCTTTGTGACATCCAGACTTGACTATTGTAATGCTTTGTATGTTGGAATTAATCAATCCTCCATCTCCCGTTTACAGCTTGTACAAAACTCTGCCGCCCGCTTTTTGACCAACACACGGAAATATGAACACATCACTCCTGTCCTGTCCTCTTTACACTGGCTCCCGGTTCAGTTCAGGATACAGTTCAAGCTGCTGCTGTTTGTTTTCAAAGCTCTGAATGGACTCGCACCTCTCTACATCTCAGAACTTTTGAAAGTCCATCAGCCCAGCAGAGCTTTACGATCTGCCAGTCAACACCTGCTGGAGGTGCCTCGCTCAAGGTACAAACAATGGGGAGACCGGTCCTTTTCTGTTGCCGGCCCAAAAGCCTGGAACAGTCTCCCCCTTGAGCTGCGTGCCACCTCTGATCTGACTCTGTTCAAAACCAGACTGAAGACCCACTTGTTCAAAAAAGCTTTCAGTGTGTAACTTTTATTACTTTGGTATTTTAGTATGTAGCATTTTTATTTCCATTGCCTCCTTTTATTGCTGTTGTTTTTTATTCTATTTTCACTGATTTATTGTACCGTTTTTTTATATTTTCTGTCCTGTTAAGCACATTGGTCAATGCAAGGCATTGTAGGAAGGTGCTAGACAAATAAAGTTTATTATTATTATTATTATTATTATTATAAAATTATAAATCCACCAATAAATCAGCTGGTCAGCACTGAATCTGTGTAGCAGGGCTAATGAATGAGTGTATAAAATGTGGTTCAGTCCCCCCCACACCCCCCAGACTTTTCTACAACTCTATACTTTTCTACATGAGGGTTGAACTTGAATTGCCACTTCAAAGGTGCATATCTATTTAAATTCCCTGTTTGCTTCGCACTGAATGTCTGGTTGAACCATCATCAGTAATCATCTCTGCTAATAAAAAGCCTCTTTCCAACATTTTTTCCTGAAACTGCAAATGTTCCACTGTCACCGGCACATTTTTAATTCCGACATGGACAGATCAGACAAGTTGCCTTTGTTGTTCCTCCACGAGGGGTCACTGTTGTGCAGAGAGATTGATCTCCCCTAACCCCCTCATGAGAAGATCACTGAGTCCAAGTCTCTGTGGTAAATTCCCCTCCACCCCCTGCATACCCTCTCTGTGCATCTCTGAGTGTGACACTCTGTTGTTTTGTACGTGTGTGTGTGTGTGTGTTTGTACAAGTAAGAGTGATAAAAAATAAGACTGTGTATGCATCCATGTGTGTGTGTGTGAGAGGGAGTGTGTGGGTGTGTTTGGGGAGGGGGGTGGATGATGCAATCACAACAGTATCTACTTTGCAACTTCAGAATGATGGAGAAGCCAACTACTGTACTGTGTAGGAAATTATGCTTTTATATGGCCTGCTACAGATGCCAGCATGGACCTGGATATGGGTCCAAACAATGTTTCCTGCTCGGTGTACATGCAGTTCCTTGACAGCTTGTAGCCCTGAATAAGACAAGCAGTGTCAGCCTCGCAACTGCTTACTGTGGACTCTCTGCCTGTCTCCTCTATTAATCAGTCCAGCCCATGGTTCTGTTGTGGTTCTGTGGTAACTAATGCTACACTTTGGCAACAACGTACTAAAGCCCCAAAAAGCATATCAAGAAAAAAAAAAAAGGCTATATCTTCTTGTTCTGCCAAATATATTTTTATCTTGATGTTAAGACTTGATGGGAGAAAACAAACAAACAAACAAACAAACAAAAAACAAAACAAAAAAATATCATCACAGAAACAAAGTGCATTCTCTCAGGAAGAAGAATAAGGCTTGAAATATTAATGTGTACATGTTCTGTATTTTTACTGCTAAACAATTATCATAGTGTGAGCTGTTCCCACCACAGACTTTGATGGTGAGAAGATACAAGTTAGAAAAATGGAGTGAGTTATATTCTTTGAGAAAACTGTTAGAAACAGCACAATTGTGTTGCCAAATACACCAGCCAATATCAGCGGTTCAGTTTAAAGCAAACAGCATGCAGAGAGCTGTATCACTGGAATAGCAGTTTGATCTTGACTTTTGGAATGTGTTACGGATATGTCTAAAGATCATATCCTATATAACAGAAAATAAAAACAATGGGCATAATCCTGCAACAGAACATTTTTTAATACATTTTTATTAATTTTATTGGAACAAACAGTCCATTAAAAACATAAAGAAATACAAAGTATATATAAAGTGTATTTAGAGCATTTAGGGCAGGGTCTACTAAAGCAGAAAATAACCAAGATACAGTATGCTGGTGAAGATTATCAGTCATCCAGGACATGATCAATTCAAAAAACTTTCAATACAAAAACAGCTGGACTTTATTTGTAGCAGAAGACGTTTCGCTCCTCAAATTAACCAAGATACAGGCTGTGTAAAGATGCCTTCGAGACATGCTGACACATATTAGCAGAATGTAAGATCCAGGCAGGCAAAGCATGCATGAAACACCATGACCAAGTTGCTGAATAGTATTTGTGTTGCATATGGATTGAAGGTCCCACAGTCAAAGTGGAAGACTCCAACAAGGGAGGTGGAGAGTGGAAGAGCTAAGATACTGTGGGACTTCCACATCCAGACTGACAAACATGTGATAGCTAACCAGTTGCATAATATTGGGGTTGGCAAGCTATAAGAAGGCAGTGTGGTAGATCTAGCATTTCCAAGTGACTGCAGTAACAAGAAAAAGGAGAACGACAAACTGGATAAATACCAAGGTCTGAAAATGGAAATAGAGAAGTATGCTGGTGAAGATTCTCAGTCGTCCAGGACATGATGAAATCAAAAAAGGTGTTCAATACAAGAACAACTGGACTTTATTTGTTACAGAAGACGAGAATAGAGAAGAAATAGAGAAGTAGTGTAGGGAAGGCATCAGTAGTATCAGCCATTATTGGCCCAACAGATCATCTTCAGAGGTCCCTGCCCAGAAGAGTGTAGTCCTATGAACAGCTACAACAATGACAGAACATTTGAGCTGCCAGACTCTGGTAGAGGATGTGAACTTGAATTATACATTGCAAACACAGGTGCAAAAAAAAACATAGAGGAGGAATGGATGTGGTTTATGTTGTATTTGTTGTATTTGTTTACATCTAAAGAAATATGTGATGTCTAAAAACACACAACTCCTAGAGGAGTGGTTACCATTCAGTTTCTCCCCAACCCGGTTTCAAATAGCTGAACACACTGGTCTAAGCTGGATATCTAAGACTGTGGTATCATTACGTTGATGGAAGTTTGACTTTGTGACATCCTGTCAAAATCATATTATACTTAACCAGTGCTTAATAAGAAGGGTCCCACTGAGACAAAGCAGCATCTCTAGCCCTGTTTAAGATGGTAGCTTTAGGTTATTTGTGATTCTTGCGTGTACCTGTGTACAATCAATTTTGGTTTAACTTCAGCAAAAAGATGAACGTCACTCAAGAACTCAACCTCACGATCTTTATTTCTCTCAGCACATCTCTTTCACAGAAAAAGGTTGTTGGTGGTTAGGTATGTTGCTCCTGTCTCTACTCTGAAACTGTCAGATAACAAAAGGGGCGAGCTGCAGATGTCCTCCACATATATTTACCACCACCCACCACTATGGGCAACAAAACTACAGAAACAAAAGGAGTCTTTGGCCCTGTTTACACGGACACGATGGGGGGAAACGTAGTTTTTTTCGTATGTTAATTAGAGTAAAAGATAATGCATTGACACAGACGAATTCTGTGTTTACATGCATCTGCAGGAATCCCCCCCCGCCCTCATGAATCTGCTGTAGTTACCATGCCGGGTCATTAGATGGCACTGTGAATTTTTGTACCTTCACCTAATGTGCATGTGTGCTGCCTCAGTCTGCTTTCCTTTGGGGCTAAAAGTTCAGCTAATAACAACTTAACAACAAGTTGAAGCTGAATTTTGGATAAGAGTCTACAGATTTGACGCCAAGTGGGACCCGCTTCATCTAACAAGCTCCACACCAGACGCTGAGTGGACCAGAACCGAGTCAACGATGTCAGACTTTAGTCCGTGATAATCAGCTGATTTACAGCAAGTAAATCAACGTTCTTAATAATGTTTGCTTGTGTTTACTTCGATCACACAACAACCAACTGAGTTTTTATTTATATTTTTTTCCTGCGAGGTCCAAAAGCTGTCCTTCTACCAAACAGACCCGATCGGGTGGGCCCACTATCCAGGATGAAAACAGAGCAGAGTCCAGTTCATTAACGTAATTACAGTTCGGTTAACGTGTTTTTAAGTGTTCAGTTTAATTCTCAGTGTTTGTGTGACATACTGTTTGTGGTGTTGAATAAATAAATACAAAACAAATCTGATGTCTTCATTTTCAACTACATACAAGCGCAACATGTTACGCATCATTTAAATGACGTAACTTGAGTCCAGATAGCTTCATTTAGCTCAGATAACTTTATATATCTCCCACGCTAACATAAATATTGTTTATTATTGTTAAACTGTTATTATTTAGTACATTTAGTATGTTATAGTGTAGCGTGACGTGTGAAATAGCCGCCTGCCTCATTCAATAAAAAGTTATATTAGAACTGGATCAGACTGTGTCTCTTCCAACACAGATGCAGCTTGATTCAGGTGTAGATTAATTAAATATGAGACTCAAATATATATTCATCAGTCGTAGTTCAGAAAGCGATGTGTGTCCGCCGCCATTGTTGATGCCGTCTGTCCGCACGTGCGTGCTACGCGCATGTGGTTCAAACAACAGCTCAGCGAGAGATGTTCATGTTATCAACGGGGGGTCAGAGAAAAACCTCCACTCTGGAAGGTGGATTCAGAAACCTTCGGATTCAAAGAGGGGGTAAAAGATCGGCAGAACCGCAGAGAGAAAAGTGTGGTTTCACTCAAAATACGTGCCGTGTAAACGGCCCCTTTTTCATGATTTCCCACTGTCTGCCTCTTTGCTCTCTGCCACCTGCAGCGCTCTCTGCCACGCCCACTTCTCTGCTGCAGAGCGGAGATTTGGAGGGCCAGGCAGAGCTGTGCATTTTGACGAGCGCCGCGCCACACCGTGTGAGCGCCGAGGCACAAGCCTTTGAACGCGGGGGTGAACGTGCCAAGCTCAAATTTTACGACCGCTCACGCGCACGTGTTGTCTCACAATAAACTGCCCGGTGGCGGACTGTTTTGTATGAGACACAAATGTATTAAATATCCCTTCTTCATCGCTGAACTGGACTTTTCTTTTGTTTTTTTGCCAAAAGTCAAGTGATCGCTTGAAGCGGTCACCATTCGCTTCCTCCTCCGATGAGGAGGAATGAATGAATTTGTCATGAGCGAACTAAAGTCATGTCCAACGTGGATGCGCCAGGTTCTAAATATTTCCTGGTGTGCTGGTCTGCTGTGTGGGCTGAAGGACCAGCGCTCCCTGTTTTAATTTTATTTTTTAGAACTTTTTATTAACATATAAACACAGAACAAAGCTGCGCAGCCCTCTGCCTTTTTGTCTCCCACCCGACCTGTCAATCAAATCAGTAGGCGTGTCAGCAATTGACCAATCAGCGACCTCAATTTGTCCCGTAGGTAAACGCTCCGCCCTGCTTCTGCTCAAATGACATCAAGTATTTGGAGCGAAAACGTTGGAGCTTCACGCTGAGCTCTGCTGTGAACTGCACACGTGCGTGGCGCTCGTACAAACGCACAGCTCTGCCTGGCCCTTGACGCTGCAGGAGGAAGCTTCTCTGCAGCTGTGGGCTTCACACAGACCTGTGCACCTGTGCAGCAAGTGCTGAATTATTTAAAATAATTTATTTTAAATAAAAGATCCATGCCAGTCGTGCTGGCCGTTAATCTATCAGCCAATTGTGTGCCATGTCCAATCTTACTTTGAAAAACTACCATAGAGCAAGTCCAAGCAAAATGAACTGCCAAGTAGTCAGGGACTACTTTATATGTAAATATGATAAAACAGATCCCCCCCCACCTCACCCCAATAACAACAACAACAACAACAAACATCAATAACAAGTAACAGAAAAACATTATTGAAAAAGTAATATACAGTACTTATAAAAAATAAAGGTGAATTTTGACACAATTTAACAAAAAATAACCCTGTTACCATAGGCGTCGTAACCATTATATGTGAAGGGGGACATGTCCCCCACACATTCAAAAAACTTTCATTTGGACCCCCCCCCACACACACACACACACACACACACACACACTTTTACTATGAAACATTAGTTTAGTCAGCACAGTTTATCTTTCTTCCTGAACAAATCCATTTCACTTGATTAATAGGAGAATACTCAAACCACTAAAACTCCACTCCAAATTTTCCTGGTTACCTACAACTTTAAACACAGCAGCCTGCTGCCTGCACTGTTTCTGCTCGGAGTCTCCTGCCTTGGCAGACAACGTGCACAGGTGGAGGAGGTGGAGATACCTCTGTGTTGCTCGCTCGCCAATTCAGCAAACTTAGTGCGGGCAGTTTTTGACCGAGTGGGGTGATCATAAACATACTGTACATGTATATACGTACATGGTTAGGAGGATGCTTGAGAGCAGCACTACATAGCATGTTATCTTAGCAGTAACTGTGACGCTGTAGGTTTAAGAGACGCTGTGTGTTAAGGTGCATTAATGACAAAATGTCTTTAAAACCCCACACCTTATTGTCCTCAAGCTTTGTGAGAAACATCATTTAGATGAGGAGTGTTGAACACAAGTTTAAAAAAAAGTCTAGTTAGGTTTTTATTTCTCTATAAATACAAATAGTGCTGAACTGAGGCTGTGTGTTAAAGTGCAATAACGTTGAAATGTCTTTAAAACCCACAGCTACTGTAAATGTACACAAACTTGGTGCGAAACACGCTTTAAATGTGTGGAATTAAAGGAAATTTAGGTGAAATGTTGCTTATTTTGTACACTGGTGTACCCTTTTTTTTTTTTTACGTGTACACACACATCTACACACATCTGTGTCTCCCCCCACACACACACACATTATGGATGCTTCTGACACCCTTGCCTGTTACACCAGCACCACTTCATCATGCTTCTTTATGCCATCTTTATTGATTAAACCATTTGTATTTATACTTTTTAGGTATATGTTTTCATTACTTATGCACATCTTACAAATAGCAAAATTTCTTCCAATGCAATGAGTGAAGAGTGTGTCATCATATTTCTGTGATGTAAAAAAAAAAAAAACAGTCTGGTCCAGCTTTAAACTCTGTAAATGAAAGAAAAATAATAGATGTAGAACAGCTCTAAACATGCATCTTCTCATCTAATTGACATTTAAAGTTTACAACAAAAGTGGCTAAACAAATTTATTTAAATGTCAAATGATTTAAAATCATATCAGCTCACAGTAATTGTATTACTTCTCAGCTAGATGTGTGCTCCTATGTGAAACTGAGATTAATATCCCTGTCACACCTTTGCTTATCTGCCTTGCAATCCAGAGTAAACTATCCTTCAAGTTAGACTTAATCACTAATTTAAATAAATCTGTCCACTAAGTTAAGGTTCAGATTTATTTTTTTTTAATAAATTTGTTAGTGTGTGGGAAAAAAAAAATGTTTCCACAAATATTTAATGCTAATCATTCAGTACTTAAAATTAAAGCCTTTTTTAAAGTGGGTTTCTGTTTAGTAGTTATTTGGCATCAATATCTTATCTGCAGTAGATAGAAGTCAGAATGGTTTCATGCTGAAGAATCAAACATAACATTGTATTGACGAGTTAAACTAATGACTAGACAGGCCATTTCAGAGCAGATGTATGCTTTATACCAGGTTAAGTACATCATTTCAGCACATATTTCAAAAGAAATAGGTTTCAACTGACTTTGCCTCATTACAGAGCGTCTTCAGTCTAATTTCCCATAGTGTTCTTTGTAAATAACCAAATAATGTATCAGTAACACAGAGTAAAATTTTACACTACTAAACCACTGTGACACATTTAAAGTTTGAGTTATTTAAGTATGAGTCCATCACAGGGACACATAAAGACAAACGAGACTGACAACCATCTACTCTCTCACTCACACCTAGTGACAATCTACAGTTACCAATCATCCTAACATGCATGTTTTTAGTCTGTGGGAAGAAATTGGAGTACCCGGAGAAAACCCACACATGCACGGAGAGAACATGCAAACTCCACCCAGAAAGACTCATCCATCCATCCATCCATCCATTGTCTTTACCCGCTTCTTCCATTTTGGGTCACGGGGGTCGCCAGTGCCCATGTCCAGCAATCACTGTGCAAGGTGCGGGGTACACCCTGGCCTGGACAGGTCGCAAGTCCATCACAGGGACACATAAACCGTGTTTCCATCTATTTTCAATACGAATTTTGAGTGAATTTTTGAAAATTCGCAAAAATGTAAATAAAAATTAATGCGAAGCAGAAGTGTTTCCATCAACTGGCTTGAAGCGCATCTACCAGGCCACGCAAAGCGACATTACGTCAGACGTCAGCGTAATTACGTCAGACGTCAGCGTTACGCATGTCTACAGTAAACAGGAAGTAGCGGTTGAAAACAGGACCCGACCACACATCTCCGCAAAATGGAGAGAATATTTCAGGTATGTGTTGCTATCGGGCAAGTTGTATTTATTCTGTCATGCCAACTAGTTTTAGCGATGTTACATGTTGTCCGGAGACGAAGTCACGTGACGTGAATGTTCGCTACGGCAGAACTGAGTCGGCAAATCTGTTTCCATCTGTCGTTTTGCGCATCAGCTCTGTTTCGAAGAACCCAAAAACCACCTCAAGCGAGCGTATCAACTTTTTTGAGAATTTGAGGAAGTAAATTCACAACTTGCCGTTTCCATTCAGCTTTTCTGATGCGATACTTCAAAATGCGCATCTAGAAACCTTGAAACACGGCTACAGAGACAAACAACCATTCTTGCTCTCACTCACACCTAGGGACAATTTAGAGTCACCAATCAGCCTAACATGCATGTTTTTGGACTGTGGGAGGAAACCGAAGTACCCGGAGAAAACCCAGGCATGCACAGAGAGAACATGCAAACTTCACCCAGAAAGACACCCGGACCGGGATTTGATCTGATCAGCCAAATTCATGTCATGTCCAATCTTATTTTGAAAAACCGCAATAGAGTGAGTCCGCAATAAACGAACCGCAAAGTAGCGAGAGACTACTTTATATATATA
>JBBPBX010000650.1:91591-117053 GCA_038048925.1 Garcialebias charrua
TATATATATATATATATATATATAAAGGTAGTCCCCGAATTACGAGATTTCACCTTACAAGATACTCGGAGGAACGGAACTCGCTCATAAGTCGGGGACCACCTGTATATTGTTTAAATACTCAGTTTCCTTTATTTAATTATTGGGGGGGGACAAATCTACACTTCCCCAAGATTGGGGGGCGGTCTGGACCCCCCGACCCCCCCAGGATTTGCGCCTATGGACTTGAGATTACTTATCTGTGTCTTTGCTGTTTCCAGTGAACTTCCTGAGACTTACATGTTCCTGAACTCCTTTGGTGAAACTCTGGAAGCCTCCTCGTGGCTTCCTGCTGACCTGCTGAGGACCCTCATCAATATGCATACCGCGAGAACCGATCAACAGAGGACGCCATCTCTTCCGTGGTCCACACTGCTCTCACCCACCTGGATCAGAAGGACTCATACGTGCGTCTGCTCTTTGTGGACTTCACATCTGCCTTCAACACCATGATCCCCCAAACTCTGATAGACAAACTATCTACACTTGGACTAAGCCCCTCCATTTGTAACTGGGTACTAGACTTCTTAACAGACAGACCACAGTCCGTGAAGATTCACAACTTCTCCTCCTCCACCATAACCCTCAGCACTGGCTCTCCTCAAGGATGTGTGCTGAGCCCCCTTCTGTTCACTCTGCTCACATATGATTGTACAGCCACACTTCCAGGCTGTCATATTGTTAAGTTTGCAGATGATACAGCGGTGGTGGGATGCATCACAAACAATGATGAGTCCAGCTACAGACAGGAGGTGGAACACCTGGAGAGCTGGTGCAAAGAGAATAATCTTCACATGAATGTGAAGAAGACAAAGGAGATGATTGTGGACTTCAGAAGGAACAAACACACCCACGCCCCACTGAAAATAGGTGGATCTGCGGTGGAAGTGGTCTCCAGCTACAAATACTTGGGTGTACACTTGAATGATAACCTCAGCTGGACCAACAACACCACCAGCCTGATCAAGAAAGGTCATCAAAGACTCTACTTCCTCAGACGACTGAGACGAGCTGGTCTGAGCAGCCCAGTTCTCACCTCGTTCTACAGGTGTGCAGTGGAAAGCGTCCTGTGCTCCAGCATCAACGTGTGGCATGGAGGCTGCACAGTTGCAGAGAGGAAAGCTCTACAGAGAGTGGTGAAGGCTGCACAGAAGTCTGTTGGAGTCAGTCTCCCCACCATCACAGACATTTACACCTCCAGATGCAGGAAAAGAGCCACCTGCATCATGAAAGACCTCACTCACCCAGCACACTCACTCTTTGCCCCACTCCCCTCAGGACGGAGGTTGAGGAGCATCAAATGTAGAACCACTAGACTGAGGAACAGCTTCTACCCTGAGGCTGTTAGACTCATGAATAAATAAAAATAAAATAAAAATAAACACTGCAAAATATCACATCATGCTGATGCTGATCTGTTTTCTTGTTGCTGTGTTCATCTGTGACCATCTGCTCATACAGACTCATGTTCGTGCTGCTGTTTATAATGATGTTTTTCCACTATATTAGGGCTTAGTGTATTACTAGTTGATGTTTTTCTTAGTTAATTCTAGATGTTATTACTGTTTTTCTCTTGCATTTGTTGTTGGATGTAACTGGGACCCCGTGTACATAATCTCGTTTTCATCACATGTACCACATGCGGTGCAAATGACAATAAAGACTCTCTGACTCTGACTCTGACTCTGACTTACAACCAATCGCTCACCAAAGACCACTTTCCAGACTGGACAACTCATTGCTCACACAGGATTATCAGAGCCAGTGATTCTGCAAAACCATTCACTGACCAGTAAGAACCAGAAGACAATCTGATTAAACCATCCCTGCTGAACTCCAGTGCTGACCCTTCTCCTTGTTCCCTATGGTTCCTGACATTTTCCTGTTATTATATTCACTGTAAATAAAAGCGCTGAGCTTGCTTTCCTGTGTTGAGTTGTTCATATCCAGTCCTTTCGTTTTAGCACTTTGAGATTTTCATTAATGAAAAGTGCGTTATAAATTGAATTCATTATTATTATTATTATTATTGGGTATTCAGTCCTCATGACATTTTGAGGTGTAGATACCATACCATACCATACCATTTTATTTATAAAGCACTTTAAACAGGAACAAGTCCACACCAAAGTGCTGGACAAACAAACACGCAACAGGCAACACAGACAATGAAGTACAACACGAAAAACATAAAAACATTGCAGATCATAAATCAAACGATCCAATACAAATCAGCTGGCATTGAAAGCGATGGAGTAGTAGTGAGTTTTTAACCGGGATTTGAAAACCGAGAGGGAGGGGGCCTGTTTGATGAGCAGCGGTAACTCGTTCCAGAGTCTTGGGCCTGCTACAGAGAACGCCCTGTCACCCCTGCGCTTAAGGCGAGTTTCTGGAACTATTAAGAGTACCTGATCCTCTGACCTCAAAGCACGTGGAGGGACATATGGGTGTATCAGATCCGAGAGATAGGCGGGGGCGAGACTGTTCAGCGATTTGTATTTTATTTTTGAAAAGGTAAAGAACTTCTTCTTCTTCTTCTTCTTCTTCTTCTTTCGGCTTTTCCCTTTTCAGGGGTCACCACAGCGAGTCATCCTCCTCCACCTCACTCTGTCCTCTGCATCCTCTGTCCTCACTCCAACTACCTTCATGTCCTCTCTAACTGCATCCATATATCTCCTCTTTGGCCTCCCTCTTTGTCTTTTTCCTGGCAGCTGCATTTCTAACATCCTTCTACCAATATACCCACTGTCCCTCCTCTGGACATGTCCAAACCATCTCAGTCTGGCCTCTCTAACTTTATCTCCCAGTTGTTCAACATGTGCTGTACCTCTGATGATCTCATTCCTGATCTTATCCATCCTTGTCACTCCTAAGGAGAACCTCAGCATCTTCATTTCTGCCACTTCCAGTTCTTTCTCCTGTCTTTTTGTCAATGCCACTGTCTCCAGACCATACAACATAGCTGGTCTCACCACTGTCTTGTAAACTTTTCCTTTGACCTTTGCTGACACCTTTTTGTCACAAATCACTCCTGAAACTTTTCTCCATCCACTCCATCCTGCCTGGACTCTCTTTTTCACCTCTTTACCACATTCCCCATTTTCCTGGACAGTGGACCCCAAGTACTTGAAGTCCTGCACCTTTGTGACCTCTGCTCCTTGTAGCCTCACTGTTCCACTGGCCTCCCTCTCATTCACACACATGTACTCTGTCTTACTACGGCTGACTTTCATTCCTCTTCTTTCAAGTGCATACCTCCACCTCTCCAAGTTCTCTTCCACCTGTTCCCTGTTCTCACCACATATCACAATGTCATCTGCAAACATCATAGTCCATGGGGATTCCTGCCTGACCTCATCTGTTAGTCGGTCCATCACCAGAGCAAACAAGAAGGGGCTCAGAGCCGATCCTTGATGCAATCCCACCTCCACCTTGAAGCTATCTGTCACTCCTACAGCACATCTCACCACTGTCCTGCTGTCCTCATACATGTCCTGTACCAGTCTAACATACTTTTCTGCCACTCCAGATTTCCTCATGCAATACCACACCTCCTCTCTTGGCACCCTGTCATATGCTTTTTCTAAATCCACAAAGACACAATGGAGTTCTTTCTGACCCTCTCAAGAAAAGGTAAAGGAAAGGGTAAAGAACAAATAACTTATTTAATGTTGCAGAAAGCAGTCCGAACAACTTCTGTTTGGAAATAATGGCCTTAACCTTGATTGGATTTCCAAGTTAAGGGCTAGTCTGAGTGTGACCAAGATCTTTTTTTTTTTTTTGTAGTCTTTGAGACATTGCTTTATTGACCTAATGACACTTTTTGCACACTTTTGACAGTGGTGGTGAGGAAAGCAAATCCCCAGTGTTTGTGTCTGAAAAACAAACAAAAGGTATATATAGATACTTTGTACTTTTATAATAGAATATCACCAGTGGTCCATACCCTGACTGGTTAGAGATAGTCAGTAAAAAGAAGTCTAAAACAGCTTCTCTTCATTTTGTTAGAGATCCGTCGTTATTTTTGCAGCGTCATGGCTCACTGGTGCCTATCACTGGTGACCAAAGTCTTAGAGGCAGGTACACCTGACGAGGTCACAAGTTAAGTACTGAGTCGCTTAAAGACAAACTGGAACCCTGTGTACACAATTTCGTTCCACCACATGTGGTGCAAATTACAAATAAAGAACCTTGAATACTAAATTGTTTTATTTCAGCAACATAATCAATCCTGTCACTTTAATGTCATGATTTTATTTTGAAAAAAGTCAAAATACTTCCAAATGTGCTGCAATTTTGAGAAATGTGCCTACAAACATTATCAAGAATAGATGCTGCTAAGGCAAACCTCTATTTACTTCTGAATCCAACTGTAGTGGTTCCATTTTTTTTTTTACATTATTGTAGCCGCGGGTTATGGGTGCACTTTACTGGATAAACTATTAAGTAACAACACATACATTGTGATTAAAATCAATTCAAGGTGCAGGTAGTTACGGCCCTTTCAGCAAAATTCACCACTGTGGAACTCAGAACATCCTTCAGTCCTTCACAATAACAAAATGTTTACACTGAGACTTGACCTCAAAATACTCTTTATATATAAGAAGCCTATACAAATAGATCAATACTGTATTGTTCTTTGGTAAACTCAAACTGTTACCTAAACCTGTGGTTCTTAAAATGTTCAGGTTTTGGCCCACAACATAATGGAAGTAATTTATGAACCCAAAGATTGCTAATTAAGACAACTGTGCACAGCTACTTTGTATATTTCATTCATTTATAATCCCTGTTTGCATTTCTTGTAACATTTATGTCATGTTTAATTCTGAAGATCATCTTAGGATGTTGTTGCAGATGCTGGGAGTGGTGGCACAGAGGTTAGAGAAGGTGGGCTTGTGATCGAAAGATTGATAGTTCAACTCCCGGTACCGACATCAATATGTGGGTGGGATAGGTGAAGCACCCGCACCAGCCTCCACCCTCATTTGTCCCACTCTGGGCCCCTGAGCAAGGCACTTTATCCCCACCATCTGATCCCCCACGTGCCCTAGATAGCAGCTCTCTGCTCCACACAGAGGGCTGTGGTAGCTTGGTCTGTGGTTGCATCAAGAAGGACATCCAGCATAAAAATAATTGCTAAGTCTTCGTGCAACTTAATTTGCTGTGACAACCCCTGAAAAAGGGAGCAGCCAAAAGAAGAAGGAAAAAAAATCTTAGTATGCTGCTATATAACCCACAGTGGGATCTCAACCTCAACTTTAGGAACATCTGGCCTAACTTACAGCTATTAGAGTATTTAGACATAAATACCCAGTATAAGTATTATGCCTTCACTAATGTGTTGGACTAGCTTTGCAGATTGCTAAAAGTTGCTCCAGTAAACACCTGGGGCGGCCGTGGCACAGTGGTAATGGCAGTCAACCCCCAATCGGAAGGTCGGAGGTTCGAATCCCGCGTCCGCCCACCATGTGTCGTTGTGTCCCTGGGCAAGACACTTAACCCCGAGTTGCTCCCGGTAGGTCTGGATAGCGCCCTACAAGGCAGGCTACCACTAACGGTGTATGAATGTGTGTATGAATGGGTAGATGGCTTGTATTGTAAAGCGCTTTGGGGCTCCTCAGAGGGGGCTGGAAGGCGCTATATAAATAAGCTCCATTTACCATTTTACCATTTACCTGGAAGTGTCTTGCTGTTTTGATATTTACTGAAGTGAAGATTGTAAAACTGTAAAATACAAAACATAACATGCATTGAAGTTACAATTACTGGAATAAATCACACACACATAAGGTAACAATGCATGCCAAAGAATGCATATAATCAACTTAGACAAAACTACAGCCAAAAAGAAGAATGAATAACTAAAGATTAGCATGACGTTAATTTGCATTGAAAATACCATAGGGATGCTGTATTAACATCTTATTTTGTTGCAGATTTTTCAGACCTAAAAGAACATAAAGTCCCCCATATAAGTATCTAACACAAAACAATGGCAAAACTCACAGACAGATGTTTCCTGGCAGTCAAGACAACATAATGGGAAAGTTTATTGCTGCAGAAACGTGGCCTACAGCCTGACTCAGCTACAGTACAGGCCCAAAACTACAGAAGAAGCAGGACAAAGCACAACTCAAACTCAAAGGGTAACTCCTGGGACAGTACAATATGTGTATGAGCCTTTTATTTTGAAAGACTTAAGAGGCTTTGTGTCCATTCATACTCATCTGTTCACACAGACTTATGTTCATGATGTTGTTGTTTGGTACTGTACAGTACATTGTTTTTGTACTTCTAGTGCTTGGTGTATTCTTGGTTTAGTGTATTTCTTTGTTCATATCTTAGATCCTACTACTTGTTCTTTACAATTTATACTTTTGTAAACTATTTTTTTTTTCTTTATGCACTAAATCTCACTCATGAAACTCAGCTATAATGATAAAAACCTAAATAAATTGTTGATGTTACCACATATATTTTCAAGTTTACAAGCTTTCTCTTTTTTTCCTCTGCCCCCTTAAAATCCTAAAGCAGATCAAATTAATCTTTTTAGGTTGTGTTGAATGAAACAAATGGAGGAAACAGGAAAACACTTTAATAATTGATGACTCGGTTTGGGACAGTGTCCAGTACAGCCACAGGGGTTTGTGTCCTAATATTTCTGCAACCAAGTGCAGAGTGTGCCCATGCAATAGTCAATGATTTAGATTCAGCCCTCTGTCTCTGTGTTTTCTCTTATACACTCCCACCAGCACAGCAGGGCTACTTAATCATGTCCTGAAATGGTGAAAAGTTTTGAAGACATACTTTTGAAAGAAGCAATGATATTGTGGGAGTTGAAAGAGAAACAAAGGCCCGCAAGGTGTTTTCAGCCTCGGTTCTTCGAGGTTGATTGAGCGCTTAGAAGATAAGCTGGGTGACATTAGATATCCCAGTGGGTGGAGGAAGGGAGGTTAATCTCATTCTCCGTGATGATGTATCCGAAGTGACTCTTTTTGCCACCGGTATCAGTTCTGAATCCTCCTTGGGTTCCAAGGGCAAGGAAAGTGTCCACTGGAGTCGGTGCATCGATTGCTTCAAGATTTGATTAAACTCTCGGCTGTAAGACAATAGCATTGAGATAATCCCACCTTCACTCCTCAGGTCAGACATAATACAGTTTTACGGTAAAACCGTGGGCTCAAATGTGACACCTCTGGACATTTCTAGTTAGCAGCAAGGTCTGATGGCTCATTTAAACTCCTGTTACACAAATAAATTGCATCACTAAAGATTATGTAACTCGTCACCTTAAATCACTGAAGGGAGAGAAATTGCTGCTAGATAATCTAACATCCCAAATGGCCAAGCTGATAATTAAGCTATAATATTTAGACAAGAAGCTCAAGGTAAACAGCCCTGCAGTCTTGAATGGGTCACCTTTTCCCCAAAGAAAGAGCCTGTGACTTTTAAATAGGACGTAAGTTCATCCTCTGTAGCCCATGGCTAACATCTTTAGTGAACCTCATTAGCGGCCATCCTATACAAAAGTATTCAGTGCTGATTACAGAACCAGGCTTTGGGGTGGAAAACTACAGCTCAGGAAATCATTAATTGATGATTCTGCATTTCCAGTCGTGCTAATGTATTTCTCCATGCTGTGAAAGAGCAAACTAACAATTTTTGCCTAAAACATTCTCCACTTCATAAGATCTTTTTCCCAACCCCCTCACTGGGAAATGAAAGGCGCGGCGTTTCTTTTGACCTTGTCCCAGCTGATTCCTCCCTAAAGCTGAACATATTTATTTTCACCATGTAGTCTCAAAGTCAGATCTGCAGCCAAAGAAAGGCAGATCACCATTTAATATGGGGTTTTGTCTCACATGGTTTAACAAAGGATATAGGTATTAGGCTGTCTAGAACTCTCTATAGAAAGTCAGGTAGGGTGTCTGAAAGACAATGAAAAATACTTATGCCTCTCAATAGGGGAGTAATTTCATTGACAGGATGGGTTTTGTATTTCTGGGAAAGAGATCTAATTTAGACACAGTCGAATCAGAGATCCCGCTGAGGGGAGGTGGCTGTTCGTGTGCTCCATTCTTTTAATTTTTTTGTCAGGATTTCACAAAGCTCCACACTTTTTTTTCTGTCATCTCATCGCACTCCATTAGCTTCTCAGCTACTCCACTGAATAATTTTATAATAATGACAATTAACTGGGAATCACAGTAATAAAAATAGTGGAATCAGTGCACGTCATCTGAACCTGAATGCTAATTGACTTGATTGTTATTAATTTTGACATTACATTCTAATTAAAGATAGCAAAACACTGATATTTTCTTTTCGTTTTACGGTTGGAGATTAAGAGGGCATCAATCACACCTGAATGACTTGGTGTGTGCGTGTGTGTTGCTAATTAAAGACGGAGATTGCAATTAAGATAATGAGTCTAAGTTTTTAATTGAAGCACACATGCTTTTTAAAAACCCTGTCAGTCAAAAACACTTACACAAATAATGCAGCGTTAGTTAAATGAGCCACATGAGGCATGATGGTATGGCCCAAAATTAAACATTATATGTTATAGAGAACAAACAATCACAGTCAGTGATGTGTAATTACACAGTTGAAATGTTGAAGTTTATATGATCTTATAGGATATTATCCATCCATCTATTATATTTTACCCGCTTCTTCCATTTTGTGCCATGGGGGTCAACGGTGCCCATATCCAGCAATCACTGAGCGAGGGGCAGGGAACACCCTGGACAGGTTGCAAGTCCATCACAGGGACACATAGAGACAAACGAGGCAAACAACCATTCACTCTCTCACTCACACCTAGGGACAATTTAGAGTTACCATTCAGCCTAACATGCATGTTTTTGGTCTGTGGGAGGAAGCCGGAGTTCCCGGAAAAACCCATGCATGCACAGAGAGAACATGCAAACTCCACCCAGGAAAGCCCCCGGACCGGGATTTGAACCGACAACCTTCTCTCTGAGAGGCAGCAGCTTTACCAGTTGTGCCACTGTGCTACCCTATATGATATTATATGATGTTGATATTTTGTTTGTGAAATGTAACCCTAATTGGACTGTTTTTCTATATTTACTGAACTAAAACGGACTAAAATTCAATTTGAAACAGCAGTTTAATTCTTTTTTCTTTTATTTTTTTCTCAATAGAGAACGTTTGTTGTAAACATTCATTCATTCATTGAATCTTTATTTATACAGGTTAGTCTCACTGAGTTATGAGGACTTATTTACAAGAGAGATTTGATTTTGAACAACTAACAGATGAGGTACAGACAAAAATAAACAATCATATAAAATGTATATACAATGAAAAGTAAATAGAACTTTTTTTATTGAAACAAAAACAGCTGCATTATAAAGTGGTAATACAAAAAACAAACAAACAAACAAACAAAAAACAATGCAATGAAATTAGTTGTTTAAAATCCCTTAGAGTGGTCAAAATCGACAGCTTCAGATCTTTTTGCAAGGTTACAGGTGTATAGTAAGAGAAGGCCTTTTTGCCAAGTTTGGTCTTCACTGAAAGTAGACTGCAGGTAAGTATGTCTTGAGAGCACACACTGTAGCTGCACTGACAAAGTAACATGTTGGAAGAGATATATGAAGGCAACAGACCAATAAGTGATTTAAAGATGAAAATGTACCAGTGAGACAGTCTGCGTGAAGTCAATGATGACCAGTTAACCAGTGAGTACAGGGTGCAGTGATGAGTACATTAGTTACAGCCAGTTATAGATCTTAGCACACCGTGATAGACAGCATCCAACATCTGCAAGGTGCTTTCAGGAGCATTAATGTAAATAATGGCACCATAGTTAATGGAGGGAATGAATGTAGAAGTTACAAGATGTTTCCTATCATTCAGAGTTAGACAGGACAGGAAATAGCAAAAATGGTTACTGGTAAATCATGTCATCTGGACCTGTTTCTTTCAGTGCTGGGCAGTGCTAATCCAAAAATTAGTTCTGCTATTTCTAAAGCACTTATTGATTTATTTAGGTCCGCAATTTCAAAAGCACTTATGTATTAGCAATGCTAGCGGACGCTAATGCTAACACGCTAACCGCCATTTTGAAGAGGGCAAATGCGAAATACTTTTTTAAATCCAGCAGATTTGACCATTTGAACCGGTTAAGCTCAGAAAAACCTTGTGCTAAAGGTTTTTCTGAGCTTAACCGGTTCAAATGGTCAAATCTGCTGGATTAAAAAAAGTATTTCGCATTTGCCCTCTTCAAAATGGCGGCCGCAAATGGCGAAATACTTTTTTTAATCCAGCAGATTTGACCATTTGAACCGGTTAAGCTCAGAAAAACCTTGTGCTATAAAGTCAGCTAAGAAATATATTTTTCTCAGCAAAGAAATAATTGTTTTTACCGTGTTTTCATGGAAAGTCCTTATCTTCTGTGGCCGTCGCGGCCGCCATTTTGAAGAGGGCAAATGGCGAAATACTTTTTAAAATCCAGACGCGTCGCGTAGGCCGCTGAGAAACATCCATAAGTTCACCCTCCATGTTAAAAACTCTTCGTCTGACTCTTCGAAAACAAGCAATAAGGCTGCAGAGTAACACACTGGCTGCTAACTGAGAGCGCTCGCTCTAGCAAAGAGACTGAGGGGACGCTTTTTTGTCACGGACCACATCCGGCGCTGACAGGATATGGTCTGTTAGCAGTCGTCCGGGCCCGTAAATAAGTTTTTTCGTTTTTACTGATAGATAATTAGTTATTAACGGTACTGCATTTTAAATAAAAATAGCGCAAATCCGCTTATGAATTATAAAAGTTAGTCAAACAGTTGTAAAGCTGATAAATTGTTTAGGTACGCTATAAGCGGATTAGCGCACTAGCGTTCCCAAGCGGTCTAGCGCCCACCTTTGGTTTCTTTAAAGTGTAACTCACCTCAAAATTAACTTTTTTTAGCTGATAAACTCCCTAGAATGTGTCTAAAATGTTGTATAGCACTATGTCTGTGTTAATTTTCATATATTTGTGCGTATTAGTTTAAATTGGCAATATTTGGTCTAAAAACGTGTTTACGGTAATCCTATGGGTTGAACAGAGGAATTGCACCTTAATTTTCTTATTGGTCTAGGATTCTCACTGTGACGTGTTTTCTCACTCTGTCGTCACAAAAGTGGTTCAAGCAGAGCCAATCCCCTGCAGAGATGAGAAGGTCCTCGCTGCAGTTCATACCTTATATGGAAGTGGTACATTGCACTCCGGAAAAGTACTGCAACAAAGCATATTATAGTTTTTGGAATGGCACTAGTTATTTGTATATTTTAACTTATTTATTTTAAGAATACTTTTCACTTCATCAAAACTATTTGGTTGTATTTGTTTTCTTATTGTGCGATGGACAAGTGATGCATGAATGCCAAGTTGGGGCAGTGGTGGAGGTGCAGGTTTGGGATCCGAAAGACCCAGGTTGATCCCTGGTCACGGAATACCTTGTGGTATTATTTTCATTTTTTTACAAGCCTTTTGTTTTGGATAGATCGGGTGAGAATAGATAAATGCATCTACATAATTATTCTTTGTTGTTGCTTGTTTTAAGTTGATTGCTAGAGTTTTAGTTTGTTTAGTTTGTTGCTAGAGGGGGCGTGAATGCAGCATAACCCCCCAACTCCTCCCCTCCTTGTCTCTCGACACTCCCATTTTGAGGCAGTTTTTGAATCTGGTATGGGGACAGAGCTATCTTTTGACGGTGAGGTGAGTTAAGCCTGGTTTATACTTCTTGTCGCACGTCTTTTACCCCCCATTGAGTGCCCAGCGATGACGTAATTGCGTGTGTGTCACCGACCGCATTTGAGTGTTCATACTTTGAAAAGACTGGGGGATACATTATAGTGATCCCTCCCTCTTCCCTCCCACTGCATACGTCACGCGCACTCCCACCGGACCGCCTCGGCGAGTTTCTCTTCAAAACTATCCATGTCAAAGCAAAAACAAAAACCGGCTTCTGGAAAGCCGTTTTCGCACTGCACAGCCCTCCCCTGAATGAAATTCAGCTCGCATTGAAAGGCGGAAATGCTCTGATGGGTGCACGCTTTGTGTTATTTATAAGCTGATTTGTAATCAGTTGTTAACAAAAATTTAACTCAGAAACACTAATATAAATATTCAGCTAACACATATATATTTTTTGGCGTTTCTGTAGTTATATTTTAATGAAATTCAGCTCGCGCTGAAAAGCGCAAACAAAAAAGGCCCACAAACTTTGAACCAATCACACGCGCCGAGCCGCATCCTCCACGTTCGAGAGTTCTGACAGGGGGCCATGTACAAGACAGCTGTCACCGGGGGATCGCAGCGGGAGTGCAGACAGAAGTTGCACAACTTTTTTTTACTCAACGGGGGGTTAAAGATGTGCGACAAGAAGTATAAACCAGCCTTAACACTTTAAGTGAAGAAATGTTTCATCCCCCATCCAGAGGACTTGGTCAGTCTGCGGCCTGCCAACCAGATATGTCCAATAAGTAGCCTTCATTGCTATGTTTCAAGGCAACCTCTTGTGGAATCTCAGAAGCAGCTTTTGCAAACATAGCACACCCATCCAAAACCATCAATCCTCATTAACAGGTCCAGATGACATGATTTAACCATTTTTGCTGTTATCTACCTGGATTGAGATTAGAAAACATATTTTTTAAGATAGGAAATAAAACCCAGTTTTACTTTCAGTTTCTTTACCAAGTTTTTGACATGAGGCTTAAAGGAGAGATGTGAATCAACCAAATACCCAAGTATCTATAAGAATCAACGACTCAATAGTAACACCATTCGAAGATAAAATATAAGGTAGGTCTGCTAGGACCAACTTTCTGTTTGAAAACAACATCCGTTTGGTTGAGTCAGCATTTTACGATGGAGCCTTAGGGCCGCCAAGAAATAAATAAATAAAAGTTATATAATTATGAGAATAAAGTCATACAGTATGTTTTTGTTTTTCTACAGCTCTGGTTTATTTTTTATTTTTTTTCCATGAGTCAGATCCACAACGCGACCTGTCAATCAATCCAGTAGGTGTGTCAGCAAATGACCAATCCATAGCTAAATGCTCCTTACCTGCAGAGAGTTGGACTGCAGCCCATCAGAGCGTACCACCTTAAAGTAAGCAGGTTCAAAGTCCTGATATTGATAATAATCTGATACTGATGTGCTAATAGATCACAAGTTTCTCTCACTGAGCGCCATTTTCAAACGGAAACAAAAACGAAAGTCATGACATAATGACGTCACATATGCATCACAGAAACAGCATACAAAAACACAACAGTAGGTGGTAGTATTGGAATACTGTACATTTTGACGACTTTATTCTCGTCATAATACGACTTTATTATTGTAATTTTATGGCTTTTCTTTTCTTTTTTTTCTTAGCACGGCAATGCAATTTTATCTTTTTTTTTTTTTTTTTGCGTGGCCCTAAAGCTCCATCATAGCATTTAGTGCAAGTTTGAGATGGAACAAATCTGACTAGATTATGTCAAATACAGTACAGACTGCAAAAGCTGGAGAACATTAGCAACTCTTCTAGTTTGACAATGTGTGTCGGCGGCATAGAAATGTAAGGATGCATCAGGAATGTTCTGACCTACATTACTTATGTAAATTGTGAAGAGGGTGGGTCTTAAGGCTGAACCTTGTGGTACACCATTGTTAACAGTTAGGTAGCTGGAAAAAGTACCATTGTTATGAACACAAGAACCATGTCTTTCTTTAGGACAAACTTTAGCTATTTAATGCAGAAATGACAGAGAATGTTTCTGTTTAAGGCCTAGTATACACATAGCTGGATATTTGGAAAACTGAATAGTTTATCATGCGGTGTGGCTTTTCATCCACATGTGAACTCCGGTTGATGTAACTATAAACGAATAATAAAAAAAACTCCAACCAAAGTGGAGATTTGAGAATTCTCCTCTTTCGGGTTTACATGTGGACTTTTGGAACTGGAGATTTGCACATTATGTCTGCGACAGATGGCGCAGCGCTGACGTCACATAATGCTCTTAAAAAAGCGCTAAAATGTCAACATACCTGCTCTGACATGATTCCCAGTAGACATTTTCCTGCGTTTTATTAACGTTGTACTCCAACACGGTATTTAATAGAAGTTCAACCTCGCGGTTTGTCCACACAAATGAACCTCCAGGCGCCATGATTCAATACTAACAGGAAGTTGTGGTTGCTTTGAAGGGTTGTGATTGGCTGATATGTTTCACCTTTGCACTACACTGCCACCTATGGGTTGGGCATATTCTTTACAACGCTCTGTGGTGAAAATCACCGGGTTCATGTAGAGTCTGTAGACGATCATTTTCTCTATCCGAACATGTATGTACGGCAATATTTTTTTGCACAGATATTTGTTTTTTCAAACACCAGGCTACGTGTGTACAAGGCTTAAAAAAAACTTGTGCCCGATATAAACTAATTGGGACATTTTAAATAAAGAGGATTTTCTAATCTGTTTGGAATGCTTGTTTTTGCACAAACATGTTTTACACAGAGAACATTGTTAGTTTCAAAAATAATGTTTAAGTGAATTTATTTAAATAATCTATGTACAGTAGCATATTTGTAGACGGGATATACAAAGGTTATGAGAAACTGACACAGAAGCCTATTTTACATTTGTTACATTAACTGGGCTGCCTGGAAAGCAAAACAACGATGAAGTCCACAGGAGTTGAGTTGCAGGTTGAATTCAGATCTTAGCTTTCAGAAAACAGAAAAATAGAGGGATAGAAAGCCAGCCAACTTTGAGAAAGTCTGAAACAATTTAGTTTTCCTGTCTGACTATTGTCAGTGTAGCTAAAAGCACAGATGCTGTCTTCATTTAAATTAGTGGAGGTTTGGTAAAAAAGCATACCCTCAAGCTTGTAGTAATTTGAAATTGATTGCAATAAAACCGGACCAATTTAAGCTCAACTCAGTGTTTCTAACTAATTTTCCCTTAAGCTTCAATTTGAGAAGACATTTGTATTTTTTTTATTTCTTTTATTTCTTTATATCGGTCCAAAGTATGAGTGTACCTGTATAGCTTTAAATTCACACAAACAATCTTCTATAATGATGTATAGTTATATGCTGGTGAAGATTCTCAGTCGTCCAGGACATGATAAATCAAAAAAGGCGTTCAATACAGAACATCTGGACTTTATTTGTAACAGAAGACGTTTCGCTTCCCATCCGGGGAGCTTTATCAATTCAAGTGAGGAAAATGTGAAAGCGAGCGAAGTTATACAGGCTGATCCACTGACACGCACCAACATATGTAAATTGGAAGCTAACACACACACATACTTGGGATAACACGTGCCTGTGACCCATTCAAAGTTCAGGGTGTGAAAGCAGACCTTACAGGAAACACACACACACATCCTACTGTATGTAAATTGACAAAACAAACCTCACACATTGATAGCAGGGACCTGTCAAAGTCTTGTTAGTCTAATTCACAAACAAAGCTCCTCTGTTCTCATCAGGTGAGAAACGTCTGGGAATCAGCTGCAGGGCCGCACCATAAGTTTTAGAAAGTTGAAATCTTAGACCTCCTCCTCTGTTTAACGATGGTTTCTCTCGTTTTACATAAACTGCTTCCTTCACACCCCTCTCAAACCACCTGTGCTCTCTGTCCAAAATATGTACATTCTGGTCCTCAAATGAGTGACCCTTGTCCGTGAGGTGGAGGTGAAGAGCTGAGTTTTGTCCAGAGGAGGAGGCTCTCCTATGTTGGGACATTCGTCTGTGGATGGGCTGCTTAGTTTCTCCAATGTATAGGTCTGGACAGTTTTCGCTGCACTGAACTGCATACACTACATCACTCTGTTTGTGTGTGGGTGTTCTGTTCTTAGGATGGACCAGCCTCTGTCTGAGAGTCCTGCTGGGTTTGAAATGTACTAGGATTTTGTGTTTGTTGAAAATCCTTCTGAAATTCTCTGATAGTCCAAGGGATGACAATGTCGCTACTACCAATTTGATGGCTTAGTGAGGTCCTCGGACCGGCCCCGCCGGGGTCACTTGCGGCTCCGGCGGAGCACCGGGAAGACGATCAAACTTGACTATCTAGAGGAAGTAAAAGTCGTAACAAAGTTTCCGTAAAAGGTTTCCGTAGGTGAACCTGCGGAAGGATCATTACCGAAGCCAGGGCACGGCCGCCTGCCCACCCTGTTGCCTGCCTCCCGGGCTCCGTCCGCGCGACCCTCCACGGCGCACGCTCCCCCCTCCGGGGGGGACGGGCGACGCTGGGCCCCGCGGGCGTTGTCCGTCTCGTTTGGTTCCGTCGACACGACCCTCCACGGCACACGCTCCCCCCTCCGGGGGGGGGACGGGCGAAGCTGGACCGTGGCTGCGGGGCCGGTGCGTATGCATGTCGAAGGGACCCTCCGCGGCGCACGGCCCCTCCGGGGGACGGGCGACGCTGGTTGGGCACCGGCGGCCTGCCGTCGCATTGCTCCGTCGACGTGACCCTCCACGGCGCACGCTCCCCCCTCCGGGGGGGACGGGCGACGCTGGTTGGGCACCGGCGGCGGGGCCAACGTCTCGTTGGGTTCCGTCGTCACGACCCTCCACGGCGCACGCTCCCCCCTCCGGGGGGGACGGGCGGCGCTGGGCCGTGGCGGCGGGGCCGGTGCGTATGCATGTCGAAGGGACCCTCCGCGGCGCACGCTCCCCCCTCCGGGGGGGACGGGCGACGCTGGTTGGGCACCGGCGGCCTGCCGTCGCATTGCTCCGTCGACGTGACCCTCCACGGCGCACGCTCCCCCCTCCGGGGGGGACGGGCGACGCTGGTTGGGCACCGGCGGCGGGGCCAACGCTCGGTCCTTAGTCTCGGACGCGTCTGCCCGTCGGCTGCGCCTCCGGCGGCTCCACCGTCTCCACTCAACGTGCGGCGCGCACGGACCATCCCCAGAGCACGGGGGGGTGGGCCCGGACGCGACGTGCGGGAGACGCATGGGGGTCGACGTGGGGCGCTCGGCAATCCTCGGCACGCCGTCGGCCCTCGGAACATAGTACCCAACGGCGTGGCGGTCTTGCTCGGCCGTCTGCCGCGGCTCCCGAGTACCCGCGTACTCCGTCCGCGACCCGTCTGGGCCGCGGCGGTGGGTTTGAAGCCACCACAGGAAAGGAAAGCTATAACATCACTCAGCCAGGACCAAAACATCACCATTTTACCAGCTGAAAAAGGAAGATGCACAGTAATACTCAACACATCTGATTACCAGGAAAAAATATCTACACTACTGAGCGACAGGAACACCTACGAGCCCCTGAAGAGGGACCCAACTAACACCTTTAAAAAGAAAGTCACAGACTATCTACAAAAACTGGAAAAGGAGAAAACAATCAATCGATCATTGTACTATAGATTTTATCCGGGGGAGGCCACTCCCTGTCTGTACGGACTTCCAAAAATACACAAAGAAGATACACCTCTCAGACCCATCGTCAGCAGCATGAACTCTGTGACATACAATGTTGCTAAACATCTGGCTGGTATTTTAGCTCCTCTGGTTGGAAACACACCTCATCATATAAAGAACTCCATTGACTTTGCCAACAAAGTTCAACATTTGAAGCTGACCCCGGGAGAAACTCTTGTATCGTATGATGTGACTTCTCTTTTCACATGCATACCCATTTCTGAAGCAGTAGAAACCGTCAAAAAACGACTTCTACAGGACAAGGATTTGGACAAAAGGACCAACTTAACCCCAGACCACATCTGCACCCTGCTGGATCTCTGCCTCTCCACCACTTATTTCAAGTTCAATGACAGTTTTTACAGACAGAAGCACGGCTGTGCCATGGGATCTCCAGTGTCACCCATTGTTGCCAACCTCTACATGGAGGAAGTGGAACAGAGAGCCATTAACTCCTATGAGGGAACAACTCCAAGCCATTGGTTCCGATATGTGGATGACACCTGGGTCAAAATCCAAGCCAGGGAGGTGGAAGCTTTCACCAGACACATTAACTCGGTCGATAACAACATCAAGTTCACCAGAGAGGATGCTAACGACAATAAGCTGCCTTTTTTGGACTGTTTGGTCCACATGGAGGGAGAGGACAGTCTCAACATTGAAGTTTACAGAAAACCAACCCACACGGACCAGTATCTTCTGTTTGACTCTCACCATCCACTGGAACACAAACTTTCTGTTATCAGAACTTTACAGCATCGGGCCGAACACATCCCCACAAAGACAGAAGGGAAGAAAAAGGAACAGAAACACATTGAAAAATCTCTCCAAACATGTGGATACCCTAACTGGGCTTTTGTCAAGTCAGCAAGGAAATCGACAAAACCCACCAATGAACAGAAAAAGGTGAACAGACGTAAAAACATTGTCATCCCTTATGTTGCTGGACTATCAGAGAATTTCAGAAGGATTTTCAACAAACACAAAATCCCAGTACATTTCAAACCCAGCAGGACTCTCAGACAGAGGCTGGTCCATCCTAAGGACAGAACACCCACACACAAACAGAGTGATGTAGTGTATGCAGTTCAGTGCAGCGAAAACTGTCCAGACCTATACATTGGAGAAACTAAGCAGCCCATCCACAGACGAATGTCCCAACATAGGAGAGCCTCCTCCTCTGGACAAAACTCAGCTGTTCACCTCCACCTCACGGACAAGGGTCACTCATTTGAGGACCAGAATGTACATATTTTGGACAGAGAGCACAGGTGGTTTGAGAGGGGTGTGAAGGAAGCAGTTTATGTAAAACGAGAGAAACCATCGTTAAACAGAGGAGGAGGTCTAAGATTTCAACTTTCTAAAACTTATGGTGCGGCCCTGCAGCTGATTCCCAGACGTTTCTCACCTGATGAGAACAGAGGAGCTTTGTTTGTGAATTAGACTAACAAGACTTTGACAGGTCCCTGCTATCAATGTGTGAGGTTTGTTTTGTCAATTTACATACAGTAGGATGTGTGTGTGTGTTTCCTGTAAGGTCTGCTTTCACACCCTGAACTTTGAATGGGTCACAGGCACGTGTTATCCCAAGTATGTGTGTGTGTTAGCTTCCAATTTACATATGTTGGTGCGTGTCAGTGGATCAGCCTGTATAACTTCGCTCGCTTTCACATTTTCCTCACTTGAATTGATAAAGCTCCCCGGATGGGAAGCGAAACGTCTTCTGTTACAAATAAAGTCCAGTTGTTCTGTATTGAACGCCTTTTTTGATGTATAGTTATCATTCGGTTGATATTTTCTAAAACATTGTGTATGTAGGGCATAGGGTTTCTGATTAATTCTGAAGTTTTAACTGTTTAAAAGTTTATTTTGGTCTCATCCAAGTTCTAGCATCCGTTACCTTTCCAGTTGTCATTATTTGTTATTTATCCAGTCACTGTATGTAATCGGCTTCACTGCTTCACCTCAATGAAAAACGTGCTTTTCCTCACTGTGTTTTTCTCCTTTTGCAGCAATTCATCCCCACAGTGACTCTACCTCACCCGCTCAGAAGTTCTCTCTGGGCCAGACTCAGACACCCACCTACAGAGAGCTCATTCAGGATCTGCTCTCTGGCCATCTGCAGCGATTGCAGCAAATCTTTTTTTCCGTTCCAATAATCCATTTTCATCTCTCACGGTAGGGTCATTTTGAGATGTATGCCTGTATGAAGCAAACATAGAAAAAATAAATATTGACGTGAGCTTTAACTCAGGGACTCAGGGCATTTTTATATGATGTGTGTTTAAATAATTTTCATTCTTGTAGCCTTTGGGCATAATGAAAAGCTAAAATAGTGTTTCTGTCGAAGATTTAATGAGAACCAATGCAATATGCTTTTCTAAGATACTTGAGAGATTGGTGTACCCTAGAATCTTGAGGCATCTTAATGCCAACAATATTTTGTATGAGCATCAGTATGGCTTTAGAAATAAATGTTCTACATCTATGGCTCTCTTGCATATTAGAGAAAAGATTTCAACTGCTTTTGAGCAAAATAAATATGCTCTAGGAATTTTCTTGGACTTATCAAAAGCTTTTGACACTGTGGATTATGAAATCTTATCATCAAAAATGTCTTGTTATGGTTTTAAAAATAAGGTTCTGAAATGGGTTGAAAATTATTTGCACAACAGAGAGCAAATTGTAATTTTTAATGGTAAATTGTCACAGCGGGATGTCCTAAAATGTGGAGTTCCACAAGGATCCATTTTGGGTCCATTATTGTTTCTCATATACATTAATGATCTACCAAAAGCGTCTAGTGTTTTGACACCTATCTTATTTGCTGATGATACCAATCTTTTTGTTGCTGATGGTAACTTTGACTCACTTATTGATAAGGCAAATTATGGGCTCATTCAATTTGCTCAGTGGTTTCAGTTAAATAGACTATCACTTAATGTTAAAAAAATCTAATTTCATCTTATTTAAGAATAAGAATAAAAATTACAATCCAGAACAAACTAAAATTTATATTAATAACAATTTACTTTCTAATGTTTCATCAGCAAAGTTTTTAGGTGGCTATATTGATGAGAAACTTTGTTTTAGATCAGATCAGTTCTGTTGTCAAGACCAGCTTCTTTCAGCTCCGTCTGCTCTCTAAATTAAAGTCACTCCTCAGCCGTAGTGATCTGGAGAAGGCCATCCATGCCTTTGTGACCTCCAGACTTGACTATTGTAATGCTTTGTATGTTGGAATTAATCAATCCTCCATCTCCCGTTTACAGCTTGTACAGAACTCTGCCGCCCGCCTTTTGACCAACACACGAAAATATGAACACATCACTCCTGTCCTGTCCTCTCTACACTGGCTCCCGGTTCAGTTCAGGATACAGTTCAAGCTGCTCCTGTTTGTTTTCAAAGCTCTGAATGGACTTGCACCTCTGTACATCTCAGAACTTTTGAAAGTCCATCAGCCCGGCAGAGCTTTACGATCTGCCAGTCAACACCTGCTGGAGGTGCCTCGCTCAAGGTACAAACAATGGGGAGACCGGTCCTTTTCTGTTGCCGGCCCAAAAGCCTGGAACAGCCTCCCCCTTGAGCTGCGTGCCACCTCTGATCTGACTCTGTTCAAAACCAGACTGAAGACCCACTTGTTCAAAAAAGCTTTCAGTGTGTAACTTTTATTACTTTGGTATTTTAGTATGTAGCATTTTTAATTTCCATTGCCTCCTTTTATTGCTGTTACTTTTATTCTATTTTCACTGATTTACTGTTCCGTTTTTTTACATTTTCTGTCCTGTTAAGCACCTTGGTCAATGCAAGTCATTGTAGGAAGGTGCTATACAAATAAAGTTTATTATTATTATTATTATTATTATTTTAAGAATCACTGTAAATCTGTGTATAAAAAGATTTCTAAATCGTTAGGTATTATAAAAAAAGGTTAAACCATATCTAAAAACAAGTACTTTATTGACTTTGTACAATAGTTTAATTTATCCCCATATTTCATACTGTAATTTAATTTGGGCTAGTACCTATCCTTCTTACTTGCAGTCAATTCATAAACTTCAAAAGTATTTTGTAAGAATTGCCACTAACTCTACTTATTTAGCTCCATCCACACCTCTCTTTAAAAAATTTGAAATTCTTACAATCTATGATGTGAATAAGTATCAAACAGGAATCCTAATGTATAAAGTTATATGTATTCCACTTTCTTTACCTAAATATGTTCATAATTTCTTTGAGTTTAATTCTTCTTATTATTCATACTCTACAAGAAGGAAGTGTGATTTACATATCCCCTTCTGTAGAACAACTGTTGCTAAATTTTCATTCATGTATCAGGGTGTTGTGCTGTGGAACAGTTTGAAACAATTAAGTGAATCATGTCCAACATTATCTGTATTCAAAAGAAAGTTTAAACAAACATTATTGAATTTCTAACACATTAGTTTTTATTTTATTTTATTTTATAATTTTAATGTTTTTTGACAATTTAAATTTATTTAATATCAACTATTATCTTTTGCTTTGGTATGTAATTTTGTATGTTTAAAGAAAGATCTAAGTTTATGTATAAAGCTTTTATGATTTTCTTCTTTATTTTTTTAGAAGGGGGGTGTGCTTGTAAGCCCTCCTGCACATTTATTTTTCTTTTTTACTTTTCTTTTATGTGTGTTGTTTCTTTTTTTGCAAACAATAAACAAACAAACAAACAAAATATGTCTGAAACCTGACTAAAACAAATTTCATATCAATAGCTATCGTTTGAAACAAAAACAATAAGAGCAACAAAGAGCAACAAAATGCTTTACTTGATATTGTATTTTACAGTAAAATAACAACTACAAGATGAGAAAGACTGCCAAAAAAAGTTCATAGGATCAAAGATGAGCATATTTAGACAATTAAGCATTTTATATTTTTATAAAATGCTGCTATTTTGATTATTTATTGTAGCATGAAGCTGCACTGCTCTAACTATGACCCCTTTTTCTACACATTTCTCGTCCTTGGACACAGAGTCAGCTAAAGTCTGACAAATGTTTACCTTATTCATCCTCTGTTTCTAAGTAAGAAAAACACATCATTAATGAAGTTTGTTTTATTTGATTAACAAGTATGAACATGAATAATTGTGATTGTTGTTTTCAATCATTATAATGAAAATCATGTAAAATATTACAAAGTACAATGTGGATAACATATTTTTCTGTTCTGTTTTTCAGAAAGTGATTATTCCTTCAGATACACCTGTGAGAATATTCTTTGAGCTTAAAGCTGTTTGCTTCAGAGGGGAGTCACAGTGTCCCTGAGAGTAGTCAAAATAATGTTCTAAGAACTGTTGTTTTGCACAAAATCGCTTTGTGTGAAAAGTATTTCGCCTTAGACCCCCGAACTCAGCGGTTTGTTTTGGACTCTTGATGCAGAGAGAATGTCTCCGGCCCCGAACCAGAAGGTGGTTCGTCTCTGGACCCGATCCTAGAGCTCGTGCCAAGGTCCACTCGTTCAATTCCTGAGCAGATAAAAATGTTGCTCATTTACAATTGTTAGAAGTAAATAACTGTAAAAACATGAAGCCTTTTCTCACTGCAAGACACGTTCCCGGCTGAAGGTTGCGATGGATGGTGCACCTTCTCATCATCTGTTGCCCTCACAGACCTCTGAAACAGTCACAGTGATGGCCAGCTACTGTGGGCAGTTCCCGGTGAGTCCTCCTCATGGTGTATCCTTGTCTGATACGCCAGAGAACCCCAGAAAGACGAGTGACTGGTGCCTTCAACACTGACCAGGTAAGGAGCAGAAACCTGGTAACATGATGCATTGGTCTGGTTATGCTATTTTATGCTGATGCAACCTAATAAGCCATTTCATGGCTTTTGGAGATAATAAATGACTTTATCTGATCATATTAAATAACTTATTTTAACCAAAATCCAAAGTAAACTGTTTACTAAAATAGACCAATTTTGTCTAAATTTATGCGCGTACAAAACGGAAATAATTCCAGCTCAAAGAGTCATTTTTGTTTTATATAAGAGAATTAAGCTTTGATTGATTCATTGTTATTGTTTGTTTATTATTGTTGTTGATTTTTAGTCTGAGTATTTTTGTAATAAAACTTCAAAGACAACTTTGGTCTCTTCATTCAGATGAATATACTTTTGTTAGATATAAACTCCCTGTAATTAACAGATTCTACTTCAATGACTGATTATGATTATTATTAAAGGGTGAATATATTAATTAAGTTGTTGGTCAGTAAACTGACCATCTGGTGCCCCACTTTAACGAGAGCTAAATAAATAAAAATAAATATAGTGGAGGGGAGTGGCAAACGTGTCACCCTTCTTCCTCCATCTCACACACTCTACTTATTTCTGCATAATAAAGAACAATACAACTTAAGCATTGCTTGTTTCTTAAACCTAAAAAAAACATCCTAATAAATCATCTGTTTTGAAGCAGCAGATATGATAAATTAGACATGGGCTGCTTTACAGAGATTGACAGATGAAGGAAAATAAATTAATTTTAACATTAACAAAAGGCTCTGCGGAAATATCATGTTCAAATAAGTACAGTACTTTTAAAATTTGTTTAAAATGACAATGGAACTAAACTTCAATTAGGATGAAAATAATAAGATCATTCACTAGGCGTAGGCCTCAACTGCATCACTCTGAAATTTGTTGTTGTTTTTGTTGTATTATTTTTTTTCAACCTAGTGTTGTTTCATGCATTTGAATAAAAAACAAAAGTTTTGATAAAAATTTCAAAAATAAATAAATTATAAAACGAACCTTTTAAAGATAAAACTGCCGGACCAGAAGAGAGCAGTAACTCTGTAAATACAGCTATCTTTCCTTGAAGGAATGAATATCAACTGCCACCCTAATGTCAAAGTTTTAAATAAAGAGCTTCAGTGACCCATTAGTGTTAGTCTGTTATTGAAAGCATCCGCTACAACCGCATTGATTTTTTGTCAAATACCTTTAAACGTGACTGTGACGTTTGCAGATGACGTGTAGTAAGAGTGTGGGTGGAAGAGAACTTGGAGAGGTGGAGGTATGCACTGAAAGATGATCAATGAAAGTCAGGCACAGTAAGACAGAGTGTGTGAAGGAGAGGGAGGCAGGTGGGAAAGTGAAGCAGTGGTGTAGTCTACATTTTTGTAGTGGGCATACCGTGCTTAGAAACCAAAGTACACTGGTTAGTAAAGTGTAACCGTCAATTTATTTTGATTTTAAGCATATTGAACAGTTCCAAATTTCTCTGATGCTTATATTTGAATAAATGAACAACAAACTTTGTACAACAGCTGGCTTTGTATTAAAAACATGTTATATAATTTATAAAACAGTATCAAAGAAAAGCACTGCACACCAATAGATTGTTACAGAAGTGTTTAACTGTCGTTTAACGTATCAATGACATGTACCTAATGGTATGTCATGTACCATTGGGCACTTTTAAGTGGGTATACTGAAATTCTTAAGTTTTTTCTAGTGGGTATACTCCATATACCCGAGTATCACGTAGACTACACCACTGAAGTGAAGCTACAAGAAGCAGAAGTCACCAAGGTGCAGGACTTCAAATACATAGGGTCCACTGTCCAACAAAAGAGGGAGTGTGGTAAAGAGGTGAAAAGGATAGTTCAGGCAGGATGGATTGGATGGAGAAAAGTTTCAGGAGTGATTTGTGACATAAGGATGTCAACAAAGGTCAAAGAAAAATGTGTACAAATCAGATGTGAGACAAGCTATGTTGTATGGTCTGGAGACAGTGGCACTGACAAAAAGACAGGACACAAAACTGAAAGTAGATGAAATGAAGATGCTGAGGTTCTTCTTAGGAGTGACAAGGATGGATACGATTAGGAATGAGATCATCAGAGGTACAGCACAGGTTGAACAACTGTGAGATAAAGTTAAGAGGCCAGACTGAGATGGTTTGGACATGTCCAGAG